>VYZW01008570.1:0-10185 GCA_013401315.1 Balaeniceps rex
TCACTGATGAGCTCACTTGCATTGGTGACCACCAGGTCTGTGTGCAGCCTTTTCATGGTGCCTGAAAATGAAAGGACACTCAGGCTTTGCCAGTCTTCCTGGTGATGCAGGTGTAGCGCTGATCACCAGCTCAGGGTGAGAGAGTGATACAGAGGCACTTCTAATTTGTCAGAGAAATCTGCTAGCCTAGGACAAATCTGCTAGTACCTTATTTCTTCTTTAATCTTGGTTCTTAATGTTCAGAGCCTTGACTTTTGTACATAATTCTAAGATGCTGAGAACCTTCTCAAAGTTAAATAACTCGTTGTCACAAGTTTTGTCTTGAAAATGATAATCAAGCTAAATATGTTCAGTGTTTCTGTCTCCAAAAACCTCTTCCAGCTGCTACGACGTAGCTAACAGCACTGTTCTTCAAGTGTTGGCTTTCACGCCATGAGTAGAAAAGTAATTCCAGCTCTTCCTTGTCTCCCTGGTGCGCAGCCAGCGGGGCAGCTCTCCCCCAGATAGCCTGATTCACAGAAGCTACAGGTTAGGGCAGGGCAATGTGGCTACCACAGAATCTCTGCAGGAGCCACAGAGGGATGCGGGAGCCACAGAGGGATGTGGTATGGGCAACAAACAGGAGAGGGCAACCCCAGGGTCTGCCCCAATTTGTGGCACGGGCCCTATCCGGGATGTTTGTGAGGCTTTGCAATGCACTCTAGGGAGATAGCAGCAGGTTGTGCCGGGGCTGCTGCTTTTGGTGACAGCTTCTGAAAGCGATTCTTCCTCTCCCCTCTCCAAAGCCTATATGTGGCGGGTCGGTGCGTCCCTTAGCAGTGCCCTGGCGGCAGCCGGGAAGGCAGCTTGCTGGCACTGCTTCAGGCTACATCACCCTCCCAGAGCCCAATCCTTGGGGCAGCGCTTCCTACCAGTGCTTTGGCCCCTGGTGCTTCAGCAAAGCTTTTGTTCGCACTGACAGTGAGAGCTGCAGTTACCAGGGGTTTGAGATCACCCAAACCTGTCGTACAGGGCAAGGATAAGAGTGAACACTTCAGCCACATAGTCCTAGTGCAACTGCACTTGATGTTTTTCACCTTCCTCCCTGTTACTTAATTAATGCTGGTTTTCCTTGCCAACACTTCTGAGCAGGTGTGTAAATTTTGGAGCACTTTGATATATCAGCTCTTAATCTGAGCTTTTGCTCCTTCCAAGGATGTGTCCTTACAGATGTCAAGCAGACTGATTTGCACACCTTTCTCCTTCAAAACCCTACAAGGGCGGGCGCAGACCTCCAGCGTGCAGCGAGTGCTCGGGCATGGTAGCTGCAGCACTTGACCTTAAGCCAGTCAGCTGTATCTGAGACAGAGCATAGGTGCCTAAGTGTTGGCTAATTGCTTCGGGAAGCAAAATGTGCCTTGATTGCCACACAGCTCTGGGGGTTGTAAGGTCTCCAGTCCCAGAAGTGGCAGGAAATCAGAGATTCAGGGATGGAGTCAGGGACACCCAGACCAGGCCTTCTGTGGCACCCACCAGTGGGAGTTTCCAGGACGCACCAGTGGGGTTGGACAAGCCCAAAAAGCAAAGGATGGGGGTGGCCTGGAGCGGAGGGCATCAAAGGGTGAAGGGGAAGTAAAGACAATTCTGCAACTTATTTTTATTTAATAGGTGAGTGCCGAAGGCATCTCCTTGAGGGGGATGCGAATGCACGCTTCCCTACCCCAGCTGGCTGTGTGACATCCAAAGAAAGATTAAGAGGATTGAGTCTGCTTAGTCTAGAGAGGGGAAAACTGAGACACCGTAACCTTTTATAGTTTCACGGACTGCTATTGCGTGCATAGAGATGCAGGGAAAAATAGCTCTTCATATACATTGCAGAATAGGATAAAAGCAGTGGATAAGGACAGAGTAAGATGAAAAAAAGATGAAAGTAAACTGCAGCAAGGGCTACTGAGGTGTGCAAAAAGAAAAACTTTCTAAGTGGGAAGAGAGTTACATACTAGATAAGACTGTCTGGGACACTGTACCGCCTCCGTCAGTGGAGGTCTTTAAGAGCAGCCCAAACTGCTGCTGGGCCTGGGAGAAACACAGCTCTGTGTCTCCCATCCCTGGCTTCTGTGTCTGCAGTTGCCTTCGGTGCCCCTGTCTATGGCCAGGGAGCGCTGCGTGCTGGCTGTGTCCAGGCAGGGATGGGCAGGGGCGCTGGGTGCTCTGGCAGGCTGCCTGCTAGCTCGTTTTGCCTGGGTTTTGCCAGAGAGGTTTCCTTTGCTGGGCTGGCGGAGAGGCTGTGGCGCTGGGTGCCGTGTCCCATGGCAGGACCGTGCCGGTGGCGGCTACAGGGGCCTGTTCATGCCTGGCTCTGCTGCACGGTGGCAGAGCAGCAGTAACCGAGTGTTTACACCGCCTGACAGCAGTTCATGGCTTTGAGGATGTCTTTGTATCTGGTGTGAAGCGTTTTAAAGAGGGAAGCCTTTGTGGCTGCAAGCACCCAACTCTCACATTTCAGGCTGTGGTAAAGAAAGAGTAACTTTAACAGGACTTTATTGAACTTGTGGTCACTAGTGGGGACAGTGGCAGTACCTGGCCATCCCAGTCCCCAGGAACACTCCAGAACAGCAGGGCTGTGAGTGCTGCTGTGGGTGACGAGACAGGTTTGATCAGTTGAGCAGCGCTACTTTAAGCGAGAAACGGGAATGAAGCTTTGGCCAGGAGAAGCACTTTGATTTGCTATAGGGCATGAATGACCAAGGAGGAACAAGGAAGCCAACGGCTAAATGGAAGGCTACTTGCCAACTTCATTCATAGATTCTCTAAAACCAGAGAGGACCATGATAATTGTGCTGTCTAGCCTGCAACATGCCACAAGCCTTAGCTCATGACCTAGCAAATTAGAAAGGCAGCAGGAAGGAAGGAAAGGCGCAGGTCCCCACCTCTGGCTCTCACAGCACCGGCATTGCTTCTGCCGTCCGACTCTGATGCTGGCAAAATGGAGTTTGCCTTGCCAGCAACAGCGACACTCAACGTTCTGTTGCGCTGCCTCCTGCCCTCACATGCTCAGGCTTTCAAAGAAAGCCCAGAATGCATTAAGATAACCACCCGGGGAGTTAGTTATGATTTTTAAGAGCTAATGATGCTGCCCACTGTTCAATGTTTATAATAAACTGTCTTCTCCTCCTCTTAACTAAATTGTGTATATACAGGGGAAGAAGCTGTACCCATGGACACCCTGAGCACCTGGCTTGCTGCACAGAGCTGCTGTACTCCACAAATAGGAAAGGTGGACAGAAAGTTACTTATTTTCATGCATTTGAATGGGGCAGGCTGGGAAGCTCAGGCAAAAGAAGGGGACAAGTATGATCCTGGCCTATAGCCGCAGCGTTTTAATGCAAACCTGAAGATTGTGCAGTCCTCTTGACAGCTGGCTCACAGCTCAGCCTACGCAAGCGATACAGATGGTGATTCAATAGTTGCATGGAACTACATTGTTTTCCCTCAGTCTTGCGCCAAATATAATACCTAATTGCTTAGCTTATGCATGTTTCTGCAATACAGGAGAAGAACGGGTGCTCTGGGAAACAGGGGAGCAGCACGCAGCCTGCTTTAACTATTACCTGGAAAGGACCATTTTTTTATTCTTCTAGTCCATGCTTTTCTTTTTCCCTTTTTCTTTTTTTTTCCATTTACATGACCATTTAGCATTAACGCTAATGACTGCTTTTTAATGAAGTGTCTATGGCTGAGTGGCCCGTGCCCCAGCCTCCGCAGGCGAAGCAGCGCTCTGGGCAGAGCACAGCACATTCCAGCCCCGGGCTCCAGGCTGTTGTACAAATAAGGAAGCAAACGGCCCAAGGCAGATTGACTTTCAGTGCAGCAGGAATGGTAGGTGGGTGGATGCAGGAAAAGGAGAGATTAAAAGGAAAAGAAGTCTTATCTTTAAAACTTCAGAGAGAAAACTTAGACAGGACTAGTATATTGGCAATGACAGCACTTCAGCTGTGAAACAGCTGTTTCATAGCAGGAAATACAGTGGCATCCTTCGTTGTACATAATGCTTTAAGGGAGCACCAGAGGAGAGGCTCTGCTTCTTGCACAATCATGTCTCCGTTTTTCTTCACAGAAGAAAGCTGCAAAGCTGAGCGGGTCAGGCGTGTGTTGGCAGGGGCCTTGCCAAGGCCAGCACCCACAGAAGATGCACTCGCTCAGACCTAGGGGAGAGCATCCCTCTGCAGCAGGCAGGCGAGCTCCGTGGCAGCACTGTGCAGCAGAAGCGCCTGCAGACAAAGTGCTGCCCAGCCCAGGTTGATAGGAAAGTTTTTCTTGGAAAAGGCATTTTTCAGTTCTGTTTCTAGGTTAGGTACCTCCTTTTACTGGAACGAGTAGCTAGGCAGGACACTCACATGCAGAAAGCCAACAAGCCACCACCAGCTCACCATCACTCTTGGTAAAGAAAAGGCAGAGAGCACGGGGACATCGGTGGCCAGGTAACACACTGCCAGCGGTTTGATTCCAGCCGTTTGGCTGCAGCATATGATGAACTAGACAAGCTGACCAATGTTTAACATTTATCTTCCAATGCCTGATATAAAAAATGAGAGCTTTTAATTACGGTATTTAATTTTTTAGAGGACACTGTTTCTTTCATACAATGAATTAACTATTCTGAGCAGATTTGTACCATACATGCAAATCTGAACTGGTTGTGAAGGTAAGTTCAGCTTGGGGTTTTATTTTTTTCTGCATACTCTCACTTTTCAGCTTCATACGTTGCTTTCTTCTGGTACGTTGAGATTGTTAACTGACAGGGCTACCCCATGCTCTTCAGGATCTGCTGCCACAAGGTTTAGATCTCGACTGCGGCACTCAGTGCCACCAGAATAATGCTGCCAAACTGAGAACAAGTTTATTTTTGTATCGCACAGATGCTCGTTGTGCATTCACGATTACACTGAAGGAACATAGTTCTTGTCTTCCATTAGCATTCAGGTGTTTGTGTCAAGTGAACCTGGACACAAGCTCATCACCGAGGAGCTGACACATAGAAGCTGCTCCGGAAAAGTCCAGAGAAATGTGGGCACTGCCATTTTGCAATGTCACTTGAACTCCACCTGTTTACAGAGCAATTTACCCTTAGAAAACATAGCCAGGCCTTCATCTGTATTGTATGAAGTGGAGAAAGAAAAAAGGGAAAAGAAAAAAAAACCCAAACCAAAACAAACCCCACACTCTTGGCGGCCTGGCTTTCTCCCAGGTCTCTGGCCCGAATTCCTGCAGATTTTCTAAGCGACTGTTTCTTTGCTGTCTTGCTTGTCCATCACACCTGCTTTGTCCGGTTGCCTTCAGTGTTTTGCATTTACTTATTCCCACACTCTCCCCTTCCCTACCCAACTACATTTTAGTGCAATAAAAGCTGCAAGATGAGGTTCTATGAGAAATAAACCTGATGCTATCCCTGCTTGTTGCACTTTGCAGTTCTGAGTTTGCTGAATGCAACACAGATTTCTTCTTTTGAAAGAACGTAGTAGCTAAGTACCTTAACAAACTTGAATCCATTTGGGGAAGTTGTAGAAAACTCTAATATTAGAGCTGCTATTTAATTCTCAAGGCAAAGGCAATAAAAAAGACCAAGAGGCCAAGTCACCTCTGAATGTCTTTCATGTTGGTTTGTTACACAGTGTGATCTTGTTTTACAAGTGCTCTGTTTATGAAAATGCTACTGGGGGGGGGAAATGTTCATTTAAGTCCCACAGTCACATAGGGCTACTTTTGTAAAGGTCTGATCCAGTCCTACCAGCTGCTTGCCCACAAAACTTTGCAATTGTGGAGACTAATTAAGATTCTTCAGAGGAGCTCTCCTCTCCCCGGAGGTTGCAAAGGCCTCATTACACATGCTGTACCTCCCCCTTCGCCCAGCAGAATGCCCCACTGTGCTTAGTTTACGTTATAGCTTATGAATTAACCAATTGATTCTGAAAATATCATTATTTTGGGGCTAAATAAAGCCATTCCCTTTAAGGGGAAAAAGTCAGGGCTCCACATAGGAATAGACTGATACTGTATTACCTACAAACTCCCTTTTCTCACACTGCAAGTTGAGGATTCACTTGCCAGGATACAATGGGTTCAGTACAAAGGGAATTTATCGTGGCTTTCTGTGAAGATGGGGAGGAAAGTCTGGGCTTGGGCAGTAAGCGTGACCTATCCACTTGCACGGAGGAAGCTGTATTTATATGCAACTCCGATTTAAAAAAATTAGTTTACATGAAATGACTCTGTATATTTGCCTTGTCTTTTTTGTGTCTACTTCTTTCTCCTGCTTTAAAGTGAAGAAACCTGTAACAACTGGTATAGATCAAGCACATCTGAGAGTTGCTTGGTACTAACGCTGTGTAGCTGAACTATAGAGCTGAACACAGCTCTAGTGCTGGAACAAAATTTCAACTGGCACCAATACATAATATTGGACCTCCAGTATCTTCAACTGGCTACGGCTGCAAAAGTTTATATTCAGTCTTTAAATTGATTTTAAACCAGAACCAAAAAAGCCCAAACTGAGGAATACATAAATTTAATTATGTTTCACCTAATACAAATAGCTTTCCCCTGCTGTCTTTGTGCAAAAATCTGGTTTTGATTTTTTTAAAAGAAAGTTAACTGCAGGAACAAGACAGGGTATTTCAAGTAGTGAAGAAACCTAAGGTGCTGACATACACAGTTTCAATTCGGTCATGACAAGCATTCCATGAGCCCGGACAGCTTCCTCTTCCTGAATGTTTCGAGTGTTTAGCTACACCTCTTTCAACTAAAAAGAATATTCTCCCCAACCCAAACTAAAAATGAGAACATTGAAACATACGACAACTTCACTGCACAAAACCATACTATATATTGTAATAACAAAATGCTTTATTTTGGGGAATACAAGGAAAAGTGTGACATCTTCATTATCAAATTGTTTTAAAAAGGCATTATTTCTTTGAAAAATGTAACACTCATACAGAAAAGGTGACCTGTGGATAAGCCCTCTCATTTAGCTGTGGGAATTCTTTTTTTATTTTACAGCTGAAGTTGGGATTTGAATAATCTACAGCAAAAGATTTCAACTTTGTTGATATTTTCTAGTAGCTTGAGGCACACCTGCCACTCGGCACTGCTCCGGTTTGACAGCCTACCAGGAGGCTGACAACACAACACTGAGATGGAGCTATCACAATCCTCACCCAGGTCGCTTTGCAACAAACCACAAGACTTCACCATTACCACAAGAAGACAGTGAGAAAGCCACAAGGTAACTCATCTTCTCTTTTATCTCCAAAGACTTTTCATGCAAGCCCTATGCTCATGAAATTCTCGTACCATTCATCTGATTACACCTCAGTACTTCACCACACATCCCCCTTGCTGTAAGCCAGAACTGCGTTGTGAAAGGTATACAACACATCAAAGGCGAAATACAATTATTTCCCCAATGTATCTGCTTTCTGTACAGTAGGTTCCAAGTAAGTCGGGATATGTTTTAAAGACCGCAAATTTATATCCATAAATTACTTCTGCCCTCTCTGAACCTTATGTTAGAATTGAAGATATTAAAGAAAGGGACTGGGAAGTTACTAAAATTGTTATAAAGTAAGCATTCATCTTTTAATCCAGCATGACAACTCTCTGCCACAAGTAGTATCCATGCTAAGCAGTAAGATACATCCGTCTTATTGTTTAAAGGGGGTTCATGTTGTCTGAAGTGGGAATGGCAAACTCCAAAAGAACTAACAATTTTCTTTATTCAGGTTAGACATAACAAATATGTCAGATAACAGCAGTTAGTCTAGAAAAATACATTTAAAAAAATCTTCAGCAGACCATGCTCCCTGTAACAAAATCTTTCAAAACCAATTTTACAAATTATTCTACATTAACGTAAAAAGAAATTCTTAAATTTAGCATCATGGATTCCATCAAACATCTATCTATCAAAACATGAGTTTCACTATTTGTAGGTGTTAGAATTCATAGTACATTTTTCTAATGTATCCTGTACATATTAAATAACCTAAAAGGCTCCTCTTGTAGTGCATTAACAATTTAGCAAGCACACTCAGTATTTCTCCAGTACCATTTGCATTACAGTTATTTGCCCGCAAATGTAATTAACATCTAAAAGTGCACACAGTTAGGCCCCCCCTCCCTCCCCAAAACCTGTTTACCTGCTGAAACCCAGACATCCACTGGAAACATCCTGCTACTATAGCTAATCTACCCATGATTAGAAATGTGTGACTAAAATGTTCTTAAACTATACAGGAACTGAATTATATACAAGAATCAAAAGGACAGCCTGTATTTACATTAAACTTCCACTACCACAGCATTATACCAAGAACTCAATACAGTGTTACAGTTGGTATTTACTTAGGATTTTAGCTTTAAATCAGTATAACACAAAACTTAGCTCAGGAAATACCCTGAAAAAAATGAACATGTTTATTAAATACGACTTCTATTATATCACAAGACAAATATCCATTGCTGGATATTCTTACAAGTTCAGTGTTTGAAATAGTGTGCTGTTCTGTAAAACAACTAAGAAGTTCCAGAAAGATTGCTGGGGGGGAAAAAGGTAAGAAAGAAAAGAAAAAAAAAGTGGGGGCGGGGGGGAGGACAGCAGATATCAAGTGAAGAATTAGATTTGAATAACTAAACCAAACTGTTAGCACAAGACAGTCACTGCATGCAGAAACCCCTTGGAAAAGCATCTTACAGATCTGAGTAGGTTGTAATACACAAGCTTAAGATGTAACTTGACTGAATTTTTCCATACCAGATGGTAGGACTTCTCACTATCAAGTGGAAAAAATTTAAGATTAAATTCCAGATTATCCAGTTTGAGATTAATAGCTTTACTCTCCAAGAAATCCAGTGTATGAACCTATATTACATTTTTCCAATGCTACTTAAAAAAAGGCAAACTATAAACTTTTCAATTCACTTTTTACATTGAACTTTTCAAAGAAATCCAAAATGTTGTCTTTAATTTGCATTAAAGTGGTCAAACATTTCTCCTGTTTCTCCCCTCCCCAAAAGTGCAAAAAACAAGTTGCTGCTTGGTCCACAAACATAATACATTATGTACAGTGAGAGATTTTCCTTCTGATGGAGTACTGCTGCCAACCCATCACTTCCAGTTTCTACTCCAAGAAAAATGTCAGCGTCCAAAGATGGAATTCAATTCCAGTAGAATTAATTCTACAATCTGATTCTGGTATACTGTGTGGACTGCTATATTACCAGTCTCTTTCTCTGGTTTTAACAAGGTTGGACCAAAAACTATTGCTACACTCTGATAGGTCATTCGGTTCTTTTCTCCATTTTCTACCACTCTGAAAGAGGAAAAATACACAAAAAGAGACTTATCAGTGTTAAGAGTAATGGGATGACAGGAAAAAGACACAGTCCAAAGCAAATGACTATTCACAATATTTATTTAATGAGCAGTCTTGTTATTAGGACATACAGCTGCTGTGATTCCCCTCTCTACGGAAAAGTTTTGTTTTGAAATGCTATTCGTAATCCTCTCACAATCCCTCAAACATAAGGACTTGGCAGTAAGCATCACAACTATGACACATACTGTCTAAAGTCCATTTGGTGCTCTGTAAGCTTGTATAAATACAGACTGATATATTGTTTTCATCAAGTCCAATATGGGCAAGAAAAATGCAGTGGGAACAGTCACCTAGTACTTTTAATCAGATTATTTAGCTTTAAGGGAAGATCAGCAATACAAAGCCTTTCCTTCTATCTACTACTTACCTCTTCAGGTGTCTAAAGAGTACCTGCATAGTGTCCTGATTTGGTTTTGGCAACTGTTTGATTAAATCTTTAACAGCATGGACACGCTGCCTTGGTTCTTGTTCTGCAAAAGGATGAGGTGTAGAAAGAAAAATTCAGTATTTTTATTTAAAACTTTAGCGTAAAATTTAACAGACTGGGAATAAAAGCGAACATTTTGCAGTGCTAATATTAGATAAAATACTGCCACCTCCTGACCGGACTGTGCATTACTGACAGGCAATTTCAGGTAAGCCTTACAGACGTCCATAACCAAAACATCCTTTTTACTGCCCCAAACAATTAAATGAATTGTACATATTGAGAAGAACTTATATAAAAAGAACAGACATATTTTTCAGACTTACTAATTGCATTGACAAA
>VYZW01008616.1:0-17293 GCA_013401315.1 Balaeniceps rex
GCTTAGTTGCCGAGTGGGGCTAAACCACGACAACAACAATGCAGGGAGAAATGTGCAAAGTGTTTATGATGGGTAGCGTTAAAGCAGTGCAGGACAAACGAGCTCAAAAACCTGATCTGAGGTAGGAGAAACAACAAGTTCACTTTGATGCAGCATAAACACATGATCTTGAATAGATATGGCCAAGGCTCCAAAAAAAGCTTCAAAAATAGTTAGCCTAGTTCACATGTCAGTTCTTCCACAGGCCATAAATAAGCTTCAAAGAGTTATAAAATCAGGCAGCAGACACCAAATGCATGCAATCTCGGAGTAGTCCTAGTAGAAGTACATCACCAGCTCTCCGTTGCACAGAAAAATTAGGCAAATACTTTGTTCATACACAAGTGTGCACACATGTACACGCATTCACTTCAGAATATTTCTATAGTTTATTAGGTACTGGCACTAAATAAAGATTTGTAAACATTTTCATTTCACGATTGTTAGTGGTAAGGAGGATATTTGTGGTGCATGGTCACTAAGCAAACAGAGTGAAAATACTTTTACTGTGAATATAAACAGTTTTATGGAGTATCAGAGAGCAAGAGGAAGCAGCAAATATAGAGCACCAGCAGCTGTTCTGGGGCAAGGCGGCTGCTCTGGATCCAGCTAGTAGCAAACTGTATTTTGGCAAACAAGTGGGTGTGGGACTGTGTAATGGAATACAGCAACTTTTAAAATGGCTTAACTCATAAATGGATGGTAGGACTTATTTCTCTCTTTTTTTTATTTTTTAATAGAAATTGGGAAAGTGGCCCAAAAATGTTCCTGGGTTATTACTTGACTAAAACACTGGATTTATTTCAGTGTTATTGACACCCTCTGTCAATTCATTTTCCTTGAATATTCAGTTTACTGGTAAGAAAGCTTGGAAAACCAGAAACTAAAGCCTGTGCAAGAATATATGGCATTTCCAGACTATATTTTTATTATAAGATCCAAATTCTAAGAGATGTATTTGTTCTACCACAAATAAATAATAAAAACACTAGAAAACTATGCATTCAGGCAAATTTATTGATGAACACTGAAGACATGTTTGCAGAAAGCTTTCAGCAAATACCTGGGAAAACAAATATGCTGGAGAGCAGCCATGATGGCTTGTGGGAAATTTAACAATTAAAAAAATTAGATTATATTTGTAAAATTTCTTACTCAGCTCCATTCTAACAAGTATACTAGGCTGTTATGCTGCAGCCTGGGCTACTCTCCCAGCAAGCAGTTGTTCCTTCCCTTGAGGTTGCTAGAGTGACATTTCATTGCCAACAGTATATTTTTGTGGTAACTAATGACTGCATTTTGTTTCCATCCTTGGAAACATATTCAGGTGCAAAGCAGTGTCAGCAATCCCACTGTGTGTGTTGTGACATGTTGGTCACCCTGGGTGCCGCACAGTGTCTGTGTGCCCCCATCAGAGGGAAGGACTACAGCTGCTGTAAGCCCCAGGCTCCATGGCCTCTACTCACCAATGGGTTTCCGTAAATGCTTCTGTTTTGCCTATCAGTAGATTTCTTTCTGTGACAACCAGAAGTAAATGAGTTATATGTTCTCCAGGCAGCTGCTGTAATTTATTGTGGAAGACAAACCCAGCAGTATTAAAGCTGCCCTACAAGTAATGTAACCATACTAACTGGAAGGAAAATTGATTTCTAACTTCAGCTAACTGAAGGGAATGGGCACAGCAGTGAATTTGTCTTGTTCCTGCAATAGACACACATAGACAAGTTCAGCTGGCTGTTTTGGCTGGGGTGAAAGAAGAAGTGCTGCTCTTTCAGACCGGTGAGTCCTGAGTACAGCTGATCCAGAGTATCCCTCAGTAGGACTGGGAGAGAAAAACATGCCTTTGATCCATCCTCATTGCCAGATCTTTGTGAGCTGAAGCTTTTATCCAGCTGGCGGTCTACCTTATTTTTTGACAAGACAGAGCGAGGCTGGTTGCACTGATTCATGGCTGCAGCCACTTTTGCAGCAAAAAAAAGGCCTTCATCTCTCATTTATTTGTGCTGTTGGTTATTCTACTCATGATTGTAATACACTGAACTTGTAATTGTGATAAATTACCTCTATGCATGAGATGACTCTTTGGGGATTCCTTGGACACAGTTTTCAGAAGAACTCAAGATTCATAACTGTCATCAACAAGAAACAGAAATAGTCCCTACCATCATTTGTGCCTCTGAATCATGCGTAACAAACAGCCAGCACACTCCATGGCTGATATCCCTGGATATCAGCCAAGTTTCTGCCAAACTTCACGTTGTTATCCTTGGCCTACCAGCCTAATGATATTAAGCTCAAACATTTCAGTATGGTTCCTACTGTATTCCAGTCTGGAGAGTGGTTGCTTTTTCCCCCCATTTCTCATCGGCAAGAATAGATTGGCTATGGACATCATTAACAATACCAAAGAAACTGCAGCCTCGGCTTCCTTGACTAAAGCTTTAATTACTGTCTTTCTCTTAATCACCTGTCTCAGTAATCAACAGTATTCCTGTTTATACATTTATAATTGTCTTTTACTCTTGTTTAAAAGAGTATAACTATCAATAATGCTTTGTTCAGTGTGTGTGTATATAATATTGTATACGAGGCCATTATTATGGTGTTCACTGTGGAAATAATGCAGTCATACAAAAGACACATCGCTCAAAATAAAACCTAAGATAAATAAAGGAAGCTATAAAATGCTCTGTTGGGCCCGCTTCTGGACCTATTTAAAGTCAATGGCAAAGTTCCCACTGACCTCAGGCAGGAACCAACTTCTTTTTCTCTTTCTAGTTTTGTTTAGAAAGAAATATAATGACAGACTTGAAAGGTAAGATGAAATATTTGGGGAGAGGCAGAGGGAGAGAAATGAAGGAAAAAGAAATCAGAAGGGGATGAGACAAAAGAAAGAGCTGTATTTTTAACATTTTGCATAGGATGTAACAAGACTTGCTTAGGTTGGGGGGGGGGGTGTCAGATTTTCCATGTTCTGGTTTTGCCAAAATACTTCAGAATATTAATGCTCACATTTCTCTTCCAGCTCTTTCCACCCTCTTCTCTGTGGGCACTTCTACTGGCCCCAAAAGTCACGCAGTGCTTCTCAAAACTAAAAATGTGTTTGCCATTAAATATAATGTGTAAAATCTTACAATACTTTCAGAAAAATAACACTCACCTCCAAAATGAGGGGAAAATGGTACATAATCATACATATAATTCACAACATTTATTTCCCTGGTAATTAATGTTGTCAGATTTTTCCTATGTTGAATAGTCATACCTGAGGTGCATGACGTTAAAGGGCACATTCACTGCTGACATAAACGCTAACTACAGCCACTTCGGTGAAGTTATCTCCAATTAAGCCAGCCATTACATTTGCTTCAAGGTATGCAATACATTTTAAATGATAGAAACAAGTCTAGGAAATGCCGAGTACTTCTACGAACTCTCTTTCATGCATGTGTCCCCCCCAGACCTGGACACCTTCCCCAAATCTGCCAGTTTTGTGCTAAGTGCCGCCCGAGCAAAGCGCGGTGAGGGCCGGCGCTGTGTGTCCTGTTTACCCTCGCAATTAACGAAGTGGCGTTCAGTGAGAGACACCAAAGAGCCTGCTGCACTCAAAGGGCTAAGGAGAGGTGATAACAGCCCTCGCTCCGTTAAGGCTGGCTGCCCAGCTTTACTGAAAATGTAGTGACAGATAAAACATAAATCAACATCCTTATCATCCCGGCTTCCTTGCCTGCCAAATGGGGGTTTAGTTTATCAGCGACCTGCAAGCCCGCTGGCGGCCTTTACACTTACAGCTGGTCAGTGGGGTGGGATGGGGTGGAAGCTAAATGGCTGCTCTAAAACGCCTTGGTGTAAACAACCCAGGGAAGGACTTCCTTGAACTGCCGGTTACCTGAGTGCGATCCATCTCACTAAAGTGCCTGCCCCGAGAGGGGTAGTATCACCAGGAAAGAAAACAAATAAAAGACATCCAGTGTGTCCCAGTGCAGGCACAGGCTGGGGAACACCATCCTTGAGGGGGTGAGGAGACCTCAGCAAGGAGAGCTCCTTATGGCAGGGCTCAGGAGGTGGATGACCACCTTGGAAAGAAAGGGACGTTGTTGGCAGTGCAAGCGCACCCACCTGCTGCCCTCATACCATGACTGGGCTGTACAGCATTTATATATATGCATATATACATGTATATGTACAGCATTTGCTCAGATTCCCTCCAAGCCCCATCACAGATGTGGTGGGGGCACGTCTTTCAAAGGCTCCAGTGTCACTGGAGGCTCAGTAGAGGACTATACTGAGGTCATATTCATCCCCTGTTGCAAGCCGACAGACTTCTTTCCCTGCTTTACAAATAGGTTGCTAGATGCATAGGGATTTTAAAAGTATTTGTCCTGATCCATGACATCACAGTTAGATTTTTGCATTAATCTTAGCTTGGAAAACCAAATTAAATTAGGCCTCGCTCATGGGGAGGGTGGGAGTTTGGATAGGGGAGCGCCCCAGTGTTTGCTAGTTATGGGAAGGCACTGACATAATCGCCCTCGTGCAAACACTTAGTGAAGATGAAATTAGCATTTGGATCAGTGGTTTATTTCTGCACTGAGATCTACTGTGGCAAATAACTTCTCGGGAATTTAAAGTGAGGCAACTGTAACAGCGGGTTTATGTCACTGTCAAAAAGAGTGTGAAATCCAGGCAGGTCTGACAGACACTAGCTCAAGACCTCTTTTTTTTTTTTTCAAACTAAACTTGAATTAATTTTAAAAGTGTTCATTTTTTCCTGTCACAGTCACATTTCGTTACAGGAAGGTAGAAGTCAGGCTACAACATTTTATTTAGACAGCAAGCTACTCTGTATTTCTTTGGATTCAGAAGCCCCAGCTTCTGTCAACAACTCCATGGAAAAGATGGGCAGAGCACAGGCAAATCATAGGCAGAAAGTGAAGACACCATGTCGCACCCATACTGTTGTACAAGAAAATACAAAACGTACAGACAACACAGTGTTATATACACTGGAGCCAAACCTTCTGGCAACAAGAAGATACATTTTATAGTGAGATTTTTGCTTAATAAGTCTTCTTCACAAAGAAACATTTTCTAAAAGTGCTTCAAATACATGGGATATAAAGAAAGAAGCATCTATGCATCTATGTTCAGACTTGTATGTTTTAGGAAGCCATTCATAATAAATCACACACACAGAGCTCGTCTCTCTGTCTTTCCAGTAGACAAACATACGCCACAGATGGAATTGCTAGAACCAATGCGGCAAGGGCAAAAGCTTCCCATCACAACCTTTGCTTATAGCATTGCTAAACTGAGCTAAAATTTTTCTTATGGCAGGTATCCCCTTGCAGCTCTCTTTTTGTGTACTTGTCTGTTTAACAGTGTACTTTGGCAAGTTTACCCAAGCAATAGCAACATACTTGCACCCATATTTCAGCAAAAGTCTCCACAAAAGCTCGTATTGTACATGCTCGGAGTGTACATACAAGAATTAGTTACTCCCCGAGAAGTCTGTCAGAAGAGCATGTTTCAATTTAGAGCTACAAGGAGCTGAACAAAGTTTTTCTTGAGGGAACAGATAGCGACAGAGTGGTCTCCGGAAAGGACAGAGGTGAGAGCAAAGCTCTTCCACTCCAAGTGCACTCCAGGCAGAGAGGCAATGGAGGAAAAGGACTGGCCTGCAGAGCCAGGAGAAGAAGGCAGCGTACTTGGAGATGCAGCAAGTTTGTAAGAACTGGAAAGATGAGAGAGGGCAGAAAATAGGGTGGGAAGGAAAACAAAGGCAGAAACCAAAGGCAAAGTCAGAGAAAAAGAGAAGGGACAGAGGCGGGGTGTATGAAAGGATGAATGCAAGAAGCAAGCAGAGGTAGAGGGAAAGAGAGAGTCATTACAGGGATGCTGAGGAGCAGAAAAGTTGACAATGTCAGTGAATGTTCTACTTCAGTTCAAAGTTTCCAAACTGCCTCTGCTATAAACTGTGAAATACACTTACAAAAATTACTGGCTATCCTCTAGCTGCTGAAAATAGCCTAAAAAAGGCAAACAGCCTACAGCTACCAATTGCTATGTAGCCAAATGTTTGTTTGTTCAAACAAAATGCAAACTTGGTTTTGAGAACAAACAACTGCCTATCATATCTGTTGGTGCATTACACCATTCCACATGACAGAACTGACTCTGAGATGGGGTTTTTTCGTTGTTTTTAATAAACAAAGCACGAAAAGTGGAATTACATTTCAGAAGTGACCTCCCAATGTTATGAATCTCTCGCATTCAGGTTATCCAGGTAACTTTAATTCCTCTTACTTATTCACATGTTTCATGAGACTGGGTCCCTAGTGCTTTTTTCTCCATGCAGCTCATTCATACATGTGCAAGGTCTAACATAGGACCCTGTTGTGTTCCAGGTGCTATGGGTCACACAGTTTGGAAGAGGATGTAGAGGATGGGCCAAGGGATGTAGTCCCTAATGGATCCACTCCAGAGCAGACGATCAGCTGCAGACCATAGGCCAGCCGAGCACCACTAAAGATGGCCCACTAGGTTGGAGTGCAGACCACAGTTTGGAAACCACTGGATTATGAAATAAACACAATAATCTTTTAATCTATACTGCCAAACATGCAAAGGAGAACTTTTTTTGGAGGACTGTGAGGGCTGAGTAAGATATAGACTCTTGTCTATAGGATTGCCTTGAAAGCTGAGTGGAAATACAGTGAACTGTGTGAAGGAGAAACATGCTCTTCCAGAAATCAGCACAACCATAGATAACTCAAAGAGAAAGGTATTTTTTCATCTACGAAGCCTGTAAAGGTCATTCAGATGTTAACATCAGAACTCTTAAATTTTGCATCATCAAAACCTTCATTAAAAACTGAAATGTACATCTATGCAAGATAACCAGCAGCATAAACTGTGGTTCAACTTCACACATTAAAGTATCTCCCTGGATGTGTCACAAACATGACCAGTACTAGGCCAAAATTTATCATGCAGCTAAGTGTGAGAAATGAATGCCAAATAATTCAATGCCATGAGGTTGGGCTTTCATATATGAACAAATAATTTATAATTACTTGGCCCATTATAACTTTTTCACGTAAAAGGTAATGAAAGAAAAGGTTACTTTAGAAAATGGACACATTTCCTGACAAAGCCAGAGTTACACAATTTTGAAAGATAATATTTAATCCTTGGAAAGGCCAAAATTCTTTGGACTGATGCAGAAGTTATAAAGATAGATCTTGCCAAATGTAGAGTAATTTTTGAAGAATAACTCTTTTTCACAATACTAATACAGAAATTCTTGGACATGAAACTGAGAACTCTGGAACAGGAAGGAGAAATGATAGATGTTTTAAAGAACGCGTCTATTTAGAAGCAGTTTGTCTGAATTCTGTAACAAATGCTGACAAGAATACATTTTCATGCTTCACTGTATTTTACTACAGGAGGTAGTTTATTTAGCCCATGGCATTTCAAACTGTATCTTTTAAAAGTGGATAGTGCTTGCTTACTTCTACATTTTATGAAAGAAAAGAAATAAAAAGGGATGCTATGTGAGAGAGAATGCAAACATATATAAACCTATTCACACGTTTATACTGAAGTTGATAAACAACATCTTGAAGAAGTGGAATTAACAATGGATATTTACCTTTTCTGCAAACTTGCATACCTTTAGTACAAGGAACTCCATAAATTTTTACTTCTGCAGGTGGTAAATGCACTTCCTCTGAAACAGAGACCGCTATATAGAGTTTCTGTTTATAAGAATATTGTTCACAAATAATCTTATCATTCAATTCAATAATTTCTTCTTTTTTGCTATTGAATGCTAAAGCATTACACAGTTGTAACATGAAATCAAATTCTGTATTATATACTCCATAAACCTGAGACTTTCTAAGATGCTTAGGTTCTGGTTTAGGACCAACAGCAGTTGTATCAAAAACTTCTGCAGCATGCTTTTGAACTTTGCCACAATTTGCAAATATTAGGAAGAGTTTATTCCTAAATTACTTCTCAAATTAGTAAAGTACATGACTGAAGATGGTGTTTTATTCTCTCCCTCTTTGTACATACTTATTTCATTCCACCTCAGAAAAGCTACATTTCCAAACTGTTTCTATTTCAGGATATGTTGAGGAAAATTCCACCCAAATGAAGAATATTATAATAGCAAAGAAAAAAGAAGAGAGAAGCAGGGAGGAAGGAAATAGTAAATACTGAGAACACAACATCTGTAAAATGCACCAACAATTCCAAGCTTGCAATGGGCTGTCACTGCATATGCAAAGGAGAAATTTCATTTAAAAGTTACAAAAATGACCTTGCTTTGAACCAAGTGAATGTGATTACTTCTGAACTGAACGGAAAGTTAAGAAGTTTGGATTAAATGTTTTACCAGTGCCAATGTCCCAGAACTTTCTTTGGCTCTATATTCTTCTTTCCTATGTTTGTCAGCTGAATTTAATGTTCTCTTCTTTTTGTCTTCTGGTCTCTTTGACCTTAATGTGACATTTTAGTTGGGTGATTAATTACTATTAAATGGCACTGCATTTATTAAATGGAGTCCTTGTCTGCGTAAGAGCACAGTTACAATGCAACGATTCAGTTTGATAAGCTTAAATATACACAGTTAGATGTGGTAATATCTAATTTGTCAAGGATCTTGTGGCTAGCTTTTCTGCCACACAGCTAGAGAGGAGATGTGATTGCACAAAAAGCTTAATATTCTGAGCTTAAATGTCCTCAGTAAATTGATCTTCTCCATCATGTAATCTTATTTCAGAGTGTGCAGGAGACAGTAAAGTTCCACACAGCCTAAGTTGCCTTAATACTAGGCCTGAGGGTTCCTGACCGTAAAAGTAAAAGCTGTGTGACAAGATTTGTATGTCTCTTTTCCGCAGACAACAGATGACTTGCCTTGCCAGAAGCTTTCTTTCTGGGTTAATTGAATAAAAAGAAGAATAAATGTCAGTAAAAGGATGAAAGGTTCATTGAGAAAGAAAAGATCCATCTATAGTTTGAACACCTAAGTGAAAAAGAGATAGTGAATGTTTAATTTAGTAAGTGAAACACCAGCAGCTGACATTGTAATCAGCCAGGTTACTATTCTGTCAATTATATTCTCCCAACACTGCTTTATTCTTTGTTTATCTAACTAAGCTGATTGGGAACATCTTTTCTTTTTTTTTTTTGACTATGCCGAATCATCAAAACAAAACTTCTTGCAAGCAAAAGGTTGGTTTTGATTTAACATCTGCTGGGAAAAAAAAATTCAGGCCCAAGGTGGATGACCTGGATAAAATTGAAATGGGAGGGAGACTTTCACAAAAAGCTCAGTGGTTTGGGTACTCATGGGGAAGACAGACAGACAGCAGCTGGGTCTAGTTCTAGTTCTTATGTCAATTCTTTTCCCCTTTGGTTAAATGCTAACTGGGCCACCAAGAGGAAGAACAGAAGCTGTTCCCAGGTTGCACTCTCAGTCCTTGCATTTTACACTTCGAAAAAGTGTATCTGAGCTCCTACATCTGCAGAGTCAGTTCCTGTCTTTACAACCCTCTCCCACTCCACATAAAACAACAAGAAATTAAAATAAAAAGATGAGATAGATCAGGCTAATATGAGAAATGAGACCTGCAGCTTTATCTCAAACCTGCAGGTACTTTTTGCCAGTGCAAACTGTAGTAGCATTGCAGAGAGAGGAGGCATTCACCTCATCTGAATTTAGGTGTTTACAGGGATCTCCTTGTAGAGATATTGTGGAGAAATGGATTACGTTTGGGCATGCATCCTCGGACCTACTTTAGATCTGAGATAAATACCTCCGTATCATCCATAGTGGGAAGTCAGATGCAAACCTCCACCGAAGAGACATTTACACGTGATCAGGGAAGATATGCAACCATTCTGCTGGAAAACAGAAGCATGAGCACTATAATATATGCCCATAGTGTTCGCATGATGAAGATTTAAGCTGAACTCTGCGCACAAGGACATACTTGAACTTATATGCTCTTTAGGTTTGCAGACACTGTACCATCTGGAGACATTGAAAGAACCCTGCCTTGGGGCCAAACATCAGTAGTAAAGTGAATCTAAATGAACCAAGAAAGGCCATAATCCTGACTACCTCAAAAAGGATTATAGTGGTGTCTTGACTACTGATGACAGTCTAATGATAAGATTGCATAAGAAAAACATTCTTACAATTCTCATTAAGGATTAAGTCACCACACTCCCAGTGCTCCTGCATAGATTTGTTCACCTCCATCTCCCATTAGGATTGACAAGAAAAGAAGCACATTGCCCAGAATCCTATGGGCTCAGGATTATGGGTAGGGATATGCATCAGATGTATGCTTTGGCAGACTAAAAATGTTCATCTTTTGAAAATGCTGGACACTGGAGATATGTCAGGCACTTCTTCATGAAAATTTTCTAGAAATTAGATTCAAATACAGAAACTGCATTTTAGTCTGGGCATAGGATCGTCTGAAAAAGCATTCCCTACCTTCTTTGCAGAATAGAAATATTTTTTTATTGGTGTTATTTGCTACTTTTAGGATTCAAACCAAAGGCACAGTTAACAGTTTGTCCCCATGATCTTCAGAAAAAATTTCTAGAAAATATTGGGCAACTTTGCAAACACAATTATTATCTTGGTCTCAAAAATAGTGGAGATATTTTTAAGTGTCAGAATGTTCTATTTTTGAAGCCACTTTAAATTTACTTTATATGATTATTAAAAACTGGTCAACATCAATACAATACATTTTATATATATCTAAATGAATTGTTTTGATTGATCCAAAGGAAAATTTTATTTCAAGAAAGTATTGGAAATATTCTTAAAGATTTTACAGGTCACAAAATGTATTTTCAAACCAGGTCTAAACTTCTATTTTGGCAGATGATAAAATATTATATTATGTCCTCTACAGCATTTGTGAATTTGCAAATTGTAGATAGGACATAGGCAGAGAATAAACCTTTTGTGAAAGATATAGTAGGCTACTGGTTTTGATCATTCAAAATATAAGAACAAGTTCCTGCTGTTCAAATCACAAGACAGCTTCATTTGTAGAAATCAAACTAAAACCACAATCTAACATACATTTTTCTATATACAGAGAAACCCCCCCCAGATTCATAATATGGACTGTTGATCAGTATAGTAATTTGCAAGTCAATTCAATGTTCTCCTCTCTCCCTAGGTAAGTGATCAGGGAAATAACTGAAAGTCTGTAAAATGGAGGAGTATAATATTGTATGACAACACATCAGTAATGGTTTCAAATTACAAGCAAAGCTGGACAGGGGAAAAAAATATTATAAAGTCTTCTCCCTTTTCCCCCAAACACAAACACAATTTCCTCTAGAAAAAAATGTGAGAGAAATAAATGCATTGCTCGCTCTTTCTCGGAGGTATATCAAATGCCGATTAATTCTAAATCTTCTGAATTGTAATGTGACCATCAGAGCAAAACTTGGCCTTACAATGCTTTCCTGTAACTCAAAAGGCTGTATGAAAGTGACTGTGTTGAAAGAATTATAGCCAAGGACATAACTGTAATGAAGTATTATCACAGACATATAATATTATCAAAATATCAAACTCTACACATGTCAACAGTCACCCAATGTGATTAGAGGCAGATCTGGTTTTTGGTTTAGGTAAACGTAGGCAGTTGTTTACGTTGGCAGATCGGGGGGAAGGGAGGAAATGAAATGCCCCAGTACAGGGTGCCATGGCCCCACCACATGTTTTGTGGACCCTGAGAGAAAGACAGGCAGGGAGAGGAGCTGTGCACCCCGCAATCAGATCAGCTTGGAGAAAGAGCAGAAAGTTAGTGCTCCCTTGCCCTGCCCACCAGTTCCTAGTAAATCTGCTCCCTCCCAATAAAACCCTGCTTTGTTTCTCCAGTCCTTCACATTTACGTGCAGGGATGGGAGGAAGAAACAAAACAACCCCCCTGCCCACCGCCACCTCCAGATCGCTGGTGGCTCCCTGGAGCCCACAGCCAATTCCTTTCAATCCCCTTCCCTGAACAATGCCATCAACCCCAGCAAGGTTTGCAGCACATCCTCAAGCCCATCGACCTGCTTCCAGGTCTGCATCTGCTCTCAGAAGCTGGCACAGTGCCCCAGTGACTTCCCCTTGCAAGTCTTTTTCTACAAGGCTGGGTGCCGATTCACCAAGTAAACAGGCATGTATTAAATCAAAATATACCCACCATTAAGCATGGCTAAAGGTGAGCATGTCGAGGAAAGGCAGTGTCTGCTGTCAGTTTTCAATCCTTTTGAACTGCAGCCTTATACAACCATCCTCTGTGCCTGTTATTTATGAGGTGAACTGAGGATACAACAGTCTCGTCTGCTGATGTGACAGAAAAAGCACATCGTCCACTTTGAACCTTGCAGAAATATGGAAAACTTTCTTGCACTCCTTTCAGCATAACCCTGCTCCGAGAACCATATTGACTTGTAATAGCTTCTGTTTATGCAGTGCAACAAGCTGAGGTCAGTGGGAAAGTGTCAGCTGCAGCGTATGACTTCGCTTTCACTGCATCATGGAACTTGGCACGGCCTCACAATGACAGATAACAAACTGCATTCTATAGCTTTCAAAACCCTCAAAGGATATGTGGCTGGGAAAGGCTTGCAAATGCCTTCTCTTGATTAATAGTCACAAAACCAAAGTGATCATAATTTAGTCCGAGCAAAGAGATGTACTTCTTTGCAGCAGCAATAAAGAAAGACACGAAAGCCCACAAACCTACACAATACACAGAAATCATCTTTAAAGAAATTCACGGTCATCATGCCAGACACTAAATGAATTACTTCTCTCATTTCTCGTCTCACCACAGCTTCCTCCCACTTGGACACACATGTTAGGCATTCAGTTAACCTCAAGCATAGCTCTCCTGGCCCTATCGCTCTATCTGCACTCCCCATCACGAGGGTATGCTAGACTACATTTTTGCAATGTAAAAAGAGTGACATCATTTTTTTCTTAAAGTAGCTTGCCTGTAAGAACACTTCAATTATACCCAGTTCAGCTGAGCCCCAGAACATGCTCGTTCCTATGCACTTTCCCGTTCTGTGCTCAGCACGTTGTTCAGAGCCGCCCCTACTCACTGGTCTGCGCTATATACCCCATTCTGAACCTCTCATTTTCTATCTACAGCAGCTGCATTTGCTTCCCTGTCTATAACTTTCGCCGACCTCCTGCTCTTGCATTGCACTTCCTGGGAAGTGTTTTGTTCACGGACCCAGTGGAAGAATATGTTATGACAATGGAGGTTTAAGGAAAGCTTTTTGTTTTGTTGTGTCATGCACTTTATCCATCCCATTTTGTCATCTGGTGGTTTTCCTTTCTTGTTCTAGCACATATTTCACGGCTAAAGCTATTTCACAGGCAGCTTTGGAAGTCAATCCTTTTTCAGATAACTTTTTTCAGCTGATCCACCTTACTATCTACTTAAAAACCCATCAGAGAGCACTTTATCTGGCTACAGTCCTGCATCGTATACCGGAATATTTATAGAATGAGTTAGAATGTCATGATATTCACCAGCCAGAGAGGAATCACAGATTCTTTTTTTTTTAATTACCTTCTTTGCAATCAGGAAATTCAGCTTAGGATACTAACACAGAACTTCACTGACTGTGGTGAAATGCAAAGGGAAAAAAACCTGCAAGATACACATAGGACCTTCATTTGGGGAACAGCTAACATTTTTTTTTCTTCAGGAAAGATTTAATTTTTAATTGTTTAATGGCTTTTTAGATCTAGTAAGCAGCTGTTCCTGATGCTTTGTACATTCAGAAGAATATGTTATGAAATTAAATAAAGGATTAATTATCCTTACAGAGCCTTCTATCACTTTCTGGAATCTCATGCTATGAAGCGCCATCACTCTGATTTCACTGAAAGAATCTCACCTGCACTTCACAGCCTTCCCTATTTATTGTCCATTTGGTCGTCTTCTCTTCATTAGACTGCCTTGAATATTGGGTTAACACGCCTCAGTGAAATTCCTATTCAGTCCTGTATCCTGATAATATATACAGGCAACATGTGGTAGAAGGTCTAGAAAAAGTTTTTAATTAAAACCAAGTGTTAGAATTTTACTGTCTTTGGGTTTCCTCGTGTTTCCTGACTTTTTTTTTGTGTCCAGTTCACAACAGAAAAAGTTGTTGAGAGCACAAACTTCACTTTTAATGGTATCTTGTAAATACCATGATACATAAATAATTTGTCTTGTTGCTGACTGTAAAAGTACCGCTGTGGGTGTGCAGGTTTAGGATATTAATTGTAGAATGGGAAATGTTTATACTTTAAAAGATATCTCTGATTATGGAATTACTGTTGAAGTACAGTAAAACGAATGCTATGGATATTGCCTTATTTCTTCTTTTGCTGAATCAGGTCTTTTACAACATGGTCTTTGCATCTGAAAGCACAAGATGATCTTCTTAAGACAAAAAACCACAGCAAAACCCTGAAAGTAGGTTGCAGAATCTAATGTGCCATATTTGCCTTCTGATAACCCTCACCAACAACATCTAAAAGTAGTCATTTGACTTTTAATGACAGCCACTGTTCATGTTATCTCTACAAATTTCCTTCTTGAAAGAGCTGGTCCTCTTACTGTTTAGATACCACTGCTTCTGCATTTGCAAGAACAGAGGGGGTGTAGCTGGCCTTGATTCAGTTCTTACATAGTGTCTGCAAAGATTTAAACACATCAAAGTGTCAGCTAGCTCGAATGAGCCGGAATCTATTTTAGAGTAATTGAAAGTTTGACTTCCATTTGCCCAAGAACTTTATTTATTTATTTTAACTTCACTAAAATTCCCTTAGCATTATAAAATTAATTGCAGTCCTGTTATCTTTCCCTGATTGCACCCCCTCAATGCCAGCAGTCTCTTAAATGTTTCTTACAAAAACCTCAATCCTAAATACCTGTTTTTACAATGAAACAGTGGGAGCATCTTATATGGAACAACCTGCTGTTCCATATTCAAAAGGACGCATGCTTATTTTTTCCTCAACATTCTGTAGTAAAAGGAAAGCCAGGAGGAATGTGTCTCACAGAAGCCTTTGAACTAACTAAAAAACAAATCACATTTACTTTGAGGCAATTTAAGAAAACCTTCCATTGTACTTTTTTGATCCTACATTATGTTTTCAGGCCTATGATATCGCCCAAAGAGCTTTCATTCATTAAAAATCTCATCAAACTTGTTGAGATGAGATTTACTTCTGCCCAGATTTAAAGATCATGAGGCTGATCCAGACTCTATGTCTGTTCTTTCCTATCAGAAAAGGATTTAAAGCCCAAAAAGCCACTTTAGCGACATCTCACAATTACATCATACTGCTCAGATGCTGCTCGGGGCTGCTCATCTTGTCTTATTCACCCACCGCTTCCTATGCTGTATCAGCACCACTTAAAGGAACACATGCAACCTGTAGAATGTTTCTGTAAAATCTTTTGAAAGTCAGTGCTACACTCTCTTCATTTCCACAAAGAGGAGAGAAAAGGACTGGATCTTTATTCGGTTATTCTTATTTTAGGGAGTGTACAGAAACAGACTCGTGTAACTGGGGGACTGGCTGAAGGCTGGTCCCTGTGTGAGGGCTGAAATGGTCTTTCTTTATCTCACAGATAAAGGGCTAGTAACATTTTTAACACTCTGCTTAATAATTATCATATTCAGGAGGAGCTACATTTATATTTATTTTGAAAATTGTTGTTTATATCTCAATATCAAGTTTATGCTTTGCCTGCTTCAAAGTCCCTCAGACTAATAAAAACATACAACCTTCCCATCTTCTTTGACCCTTTCATCTAGAGAAGTCTTAGAAACACCATGCCAGTGGTTCAAATTATAGATTTTTGTGCAGAAATTCACACAGAAGAGTAAAAGATATAAAATACTGTCTCCAAAATCCACTGACTAATTAACAAGCCCTTCCCCCCCAAGAAAAAATCAAGAATATGAAAAAAAAATGCAAAGTCATAACATTTGCATCTGCACCAAAAGCCTTCCCTTATTCCAGAAGGTTGAGAACTATGGTTTTTACACTGGTTTGAGGATATTTACACTAGCCTCAATCATGTCCCATTAAAGTCACAGGTCTCTAACAAGCCCATTAATGTGTCATTAGGGCATAAGCAAATATGTCCAAAAGTAAACATTCACTCTAAAATAATTACCTTCTTCTCCACCATGCTCTTCAAAGCCAAGAATGTCTCCATAATAAGAATTTTGTATAAATGGAAGCCCAAATTTTAATTTTTCTAATGGAAAATTGTGAGAAAATACAGGATAGTTTAACTCCTCTAGTCTGGATCCTTTCTTCGCTCTTTCAAAGGCTCTTCAGGAAAAACAAAAACCTTACTACTCATACAGTAGACAATGTCCCTCTTTAGGTCTGCTTCTAATAACATGAATAATATTAATCTCTCCTACAAGCTGTGCTAAGAATCTCTTTTGGGAAGCAATGACATCTTTGCATTATTAATAGCTGAATTGATCTGGCTTGTTGTAGGAACAGCTTTTGCCAGTGTGAGATTAGGTTCAACTAACAGCCTCGTGAATTTCAGCATGTCTTTATCTAGCAGGGTATTATAACACAGTACCCTTCTGTGCCCAAGAAATCTAGCCAAAAAGAAACCATGCCTGTCTGGTATCATCAGTCTTGAGCAGGCAATTCTCAACTACATTTTTCTGCATTTTTTTAAGGAATTATTTGTGAATCTCAAAGGGAAAGACTAAAACAAGAGGGCAAACACCTTCATGATTCTTCCTCATTTTATTCTTTGCTATTTCTTCAAATATCTTCAAGCATCTCTTTCCCTGCCTTTTGCCAGAGATTCTCTATTTCTCACTGGTTTTGCAGTATACTTTTGAATCTTTCTCCAACTTTGTTTCATTTTTCCTTTGAGAGTACCTCTTTGCTATCCACACTTCCACCTATTTTTAATTTCCTATCCATGCTATAAGAATGCCTACAATACGATTGAATAGATGTTAGGACTTCTTTAATAGATTTCTAACACCACAAGGGGCAGGACTGGAAGATTGACATTTTGACCCCTCGTTTACTGCCAGATGAGCTATTGGGTGTTCTGGATACATCGGTTCTCCTTTTCCTGTCAGAGCAGACCATTCTTTTGCAGGTATTATCTCATCAGTCTTTCAGACAAGCATGCACACTAAGCTGGTCTGG
>VYZW01008618.1:0-20800 GCA_013401315.1 Balaeniceps rex
GCCTGCCTGCCCGCCCGCGCCCCGCCGCTCAGTCACAACAGCGGTTGCTCTGAGGAAATTAATTAATTTCACAATCTGGATTTTGATAGGTTTTGGTGGTTTTTTTAAAACGTTGGCTCATGGTGTGGCGGAGCCCGCCTGGGCCGGGTCCATTCGCTGCCTTGCACGGCCTGCGCTGCCTCAGGGGTGAAGCCGTAACGGGCTCCCCGGGGCACGGCCAGCACCTTTCCTAGCAGGTAGCCACGCTGCTTGGGCCTCACGTCCCAGTGACAGCGGCAGCTCGGTCAGCCAACTTGAGAGAAAAGTTGGTTTTGCCACTGAATTGCCGCAGAAGCTGGCAGGCTTGCCTGCACCAGCTCTCGCGCAGGGCCTGCTGCCTCCCTCCTGGTGACCCCCGGGGTCGCGACGCTCCCTTGGCGTCGCCCCGTGTCCAGTTTGCAGCGACAGTGACAAAAAAAGATGCGTGTCAGCGTGGCTCTTGCGTGCCAGGGTGACAGAATGACTTCTATGCCTTTATGAAGTTCTTTCCTGAGAATGCAACTTCTGAACCAAAACCCTGCAAGTTTTCTCAAGCTGCTTCTGCAGCAGGATAAAAGCCTTGTTCTAGACTTTTCATCTAGTTTACAAGAAAACGTGACTGAGGGGGTTTTTTTTAAGTGCTCAGTTGATCCCTACTTAAGTATTCTGACACGCTTTTCCCTCACCATCGACGCAATCTCCATTCCTGGCCAGGGCTGCTCTTGAGGGCTCCTCTCTGGGGTGGTCGCACCCAGAGCTAGCTGTGCGGTGCGAAGCTCATCTTCCACGAACCATGCTCTCGCAGGAAGCGGGTAATGAGAGCTAACGAGGGTGGCTTCCGCGGGGGGCCGGGTCCCAGCAGCCATTGGAAATCTGCATGCGATTTATGTAAATTAAAGTTTGTCTGAGGTAACGGGTTGGGGGCTCTTGTATCGGTCTCGGGGATTGCCTGAGTTTGAGGGAGTTACTTTCCTGTTATACTTTGAAAAAATATGAGTAAGTGTTCTTATACCTGCTTAATTTTAATACCACAGGGAAACAATTAATCTCTTGTAAAACCTGTGCCGGCTTGAAAGTGCCAGATCAAGGCTCCTGGTTTAGGCTTGTCCTAAGCTATTAGTGTGGGTGAAAGCTCAGGGCTGAGGTCTTGGACAGAGGGGCCGCTGCTGCAGGCTGGGCTCTGCCAGGTTCTTCTTGGTACTCCAGAATATGACCGTTCGGTATGTTAATGTGTTTTATAAATTGCAGTAATGAAAAACCTGTGAGCGTGTGGGTGTGTGAAATGCTGAAAAATTCCCTGATTCTGCAGAAGTGGGCTGTTAGGAACCTGCAAACTTAGTTTAAAGCACTAGGTAGGTACGCCGAGGAATAAGAGATGCGGTGTCCTTAGCTGGTAATGCAAGCCTGCTGGCAGGTCTCCTACCACAGCTCATTATAGAACTCTTTTTTTTTTTTTTTTTTTTTTTTTTTTTTGACACAAAAACCCCAGCAGCAATGGAAGGCTTTTTCCTTCCAGTGTTACCAAGTGGTAGAGCTGAAATGATGGCTCGAGGCTGGCCCTTGCCACGGCAGTGCGGTCGGAGGTGGCGATACGGTTCAGGTGGCACTCGGGACATTGGTTCCAGGTCTCGGGTCTGTGAAACAGCAGGCAAACGGCAGTCCAGAGATACAGCATTTTGATAGTGTAATTCCTTTATTTGTTTCATCAGTCGTAGAGAACTGTAGGAATCCTTCACGTATGCTGTGGTTTTCAGGGTGACTTGTGATTTAAATTAGCTGAATAGAGACTTTTTCCCCCTCGTTTTTCTCTTGGCATACACAAGTTCCGTTCTGTTTTTAGTCCCACTCTCGGGGCGTGGAAGCGGTGCCTCTGCTCTGCCCCCAACGCCTGAACTGCCTTGGACAGCTCTCAAACCAGCTTTGACAGAAGTTCTCAAAAATAGCGAGTTCTCCAGATCTTTGTGAAAATAGACCAGGAGAAGACAAGGAACTCTAGTTATACCCCTACTGAGGGGAAAAAGAGCTTTTATTAGAAGCCGGAGAATCCCCACTAGGAAGAGGCGCTGGCTCCATAAACCCTGTCCCTGCAGGAGCTGGGCTGTCTGGTATCCTCTTCATCTTTCTCCTGGCATGCCTATGGTATACAAACGCATGAGTTAAACTGCCATGTTGGCTGCACGTTGACAGCATCTGTTCCTTTTTTTGATTTTATTAAATGAAGTTTCCCTTGTTAAATTTGGGTTCAAAATCTCTAGCCTTGGAACTGTGCCTTTAAATAAATAAAGCCAGATCCTGTACTGACTTACCGCCTTTCTCCTTCCTCTTTTTTTCCATGTGATTTATGGTAGCGTTTCAGTTGGGCTCTTTTCAGAGCTGAACCTCCTTACAGTTCTACTTTAGCTCAAAAGTGAAGTACAGAAACTCCTCTGATGCAGTCCGTGGTGGTAGCCGCCTGTGTTAGCTCCCGGGATGGGGCTTGCTGGGATGTGCTGCAAGGTTGCCTACAGGAGAAAAGGACAGCGGGCTGTGCCCTGTGTAGTGCTGGGAGAAAATTATTTCAGCCTGTAGTTTACTCTAAGCCCACATCTAAGGGAGCAGTGAGTTATTAGGCCACCAATTGAGTGATTTTTTTTTTTTTTTTTTTTTTTTTTTTTTTTTTTCCTCCTCTGGTGAGGTCCATGTTGCCTTGTTCATCTTGCATGTTCCCCGTAAGGAGATCTGTGTTGCTTGGTGGATGCAGTTCTTTTGCTGGATTTTATCCCAAATGCCCTCAGCATCATCTGAGGAAAAACCTGAGCTATGATTAGATGCTGGCTTTTGAGATTTTGGGAGGGTGTTAATGGACTCCCAGCGAAACTTGGGCAACGAGCTATTACTCGAAGCCTTAAACAGCCATCTTCCAGGGCCACGTAAATGAATGAGAAGTAATTCTAATGTTGATGCGGTTCTGTGAAAGCGTTCTTCCGATCACTGTGCAAAATGATGCTATACTTGGTAAGAGTGAGGAAGCAGGGACAGCTCAGCGAAGGAATTTGCCAGCTCGGGAGCCGAGTGCTCGCGTCTGGGCGAGTGCAGTGCAGAGGCTTGTCCGGTTCATCCTTGCGAGGAAGGGGTACGTATCATGGTCCTGCTTTTGCTGCAGAGAGCCGAGGAAGGTGCAGTTCATTTGAGATACGCACCTACTTATGCCGCCTTATGCAACATTTCTCAAACTACTCCCAATGTAACTTTGAGCTCTCCTTGTTTTCACGCGCATGTCTCGCCCACAGCGGTTGCTTGGGCCCAGCTAACTACACCCGACTGCTCAAGGCAGCTCGGTGCCTTCAGGGTAGGGCACAGAAAACGAGATTTATTTACTAGCTACAGCCGTAAATGCTCAGCCATCAGTCCAGCTGAGCTGATAGCAACAATATCTTGGTTTAGTATTTTTTACTGTAAAATGTAAAAGCTGTCTTCACGGAGTTGTGCTACTTTCTTCTTACTCGTTCTGCAGGTTCTTAGGGGTGGTCTGCAGGTGAGGAAACACGAGGGTACGACGTGTGGGTAGCACTGCTGGGACACGTCCGTGCGGGGGCTGGCTATGCGCCCCTGGCTTGCCCAGGGGTCTGGCGGGGGCTGCTTACATCCCACCCTGGCCTCTTGCAGGTGGAAGTGGACAATCTTGGACCATAAGCTGGGAAGGCTGCAGAGCTCTGTCCCTTCGTGGTACAAGCTGCAGCACCTGAAACAATTAAAGACTTTTAATAAGAAATAGCACTGCAAGGAATTGTGTTTGCCACAAGATGGGATCAGGGAAGAATAAGGATGTTGGTCTTTCTCGCAAGAACTGCTAACGTAGAAATTGCTAGGTGAAAATGCCCAGAATTACTCTAAAAGTGATTCCCTCCCTTCCGCTGGAAGGGAAGACAGTTCTGGTGGCCTCTCTCCATCTGATCAGGGGGTTTGAAGGGGTATTTGCTGCTGAAGTCTGCTCTCCTCCAACACGTGCTCTCTTTGTTGTGTAACCCAAGACTAAAAAGTCATTAAGAGCTCCCCATCAGGCACACTCAGCTACCGGCTGAAGGAAAGAGATTAAGTAACTGACTCTAACCTGGATTTAGGTTTTTGAGGGATTTAGCACTATTTTTTCTGCTTATGTCCTTTAATTTAGATAAAACCTTTTCCAGCTAGTGTAAACTTCGGAAGTTTCCCACGTGCTTGCCTTCCTTGACTAATTTCAAGACGGTTATCTGAGGTGTCTCTCGGTGGCTGAGGAAGAAAGCTCAAAGGCAGCCTCTGCTTTGTATTTGCTGGGGAGAATGTGTCCCAGCAGGATGACACTCTCCTCCAGAATGACCTGTGGTTGGTGTGGGGGCGATTATCTGACCCACATGGAGATACCGTGACATGCCGCAGGCTGCCCCGGCTTCCTTCGGAGCCTGAGCAGCAGTGGTGGGAACCTCTGGTGAGCCCCGGGTCGAAGGATGTGTTGCCTGGTACAAACATGCAGAACAGCTCCAACATGCCATAATTAAAACTTGAAATGGTCGTAACCTTCCAGATGTGTTTTGAGGCAGTGTTTGCCAAAGTAAAACCCTTCCCAGTTTTTCCTTCATCAAACTACATTGGCAAGGAAATGGTGTAAGCTTTAAGTTAAGGGAAAAACCTTCCCCAAAGTAAGCAATTTCTTTAAGCAGCAGAATTTTTTCCTGCATGAATTTCTTGGTGTCTTACAGTGCGATCATGTTCACGTTCTTCCTTGAATATCCTCCGATAAGGACACTTCCGTGGAATAGCTGCCTCTTTTCACAATTTCTTTTAAAAAAAAAAAGAAGAAACTTGTCCTTTTGTTTTCTAGCCCTCTTTCAGATTTAGCTGAAGTTGGCCAACCAACTCAAATGTGACCAGGTCAGAGAGAACCATTGCTTTGTTCCAGTGTGCAATCTGCCTGAATGCTGCATTCAAAAGTTGGTTTTCTTGAAAAATCATTTAGCAGAGACATTTGTTCTCAATTTCTCCTTTTTATCCTTTCCATGAGGTAATGTCAAGTGAAAGTTCAGTGTATGAGGCAGCATGATGGGGAAAAACATTTTTTCTTCCCACTTTGCACTGTCCTGTTTTGCTTGAGAAAAAGGCACATGCTCTTAATTATCACAGGGCGTGCTGAGTTTTGTACAGAACTGTAAAATGGAAAAAAGCTGGAGTGGCTGTAGTGATGAACAGGGCATATGACTTCTTATTTACGGAAAGCTCTGCCTTCATTAGCATTTGTCTTCCCTAATTTGTACCCTGTTTGTTTTGGGGCATGGGGATGTTGTGTTTGTGTGCCTGCATGGGAGGGATGTGCTATGTTAATGTATAGCCTATCTTGCCAGCGCATCTACTGGTCCTCATAAACGTGAGGATTTTTTAATTTAGAAGTTTCTCGGCTAGTCTTTATAATTTTAATCATAAATTAACATATAGGCAGCCTTAGCAAGCTTTGCAGATATTAGTTGTTTAAGAGATCTGGCTTAAATCCTGCGGTCTGCAATGTGTCACCGTAAAGCGCTGACGTGAGTGATGTTCGCAGCCGGAGAATGCCGGAGGAGAGCTCAAGGATGGGCAGCACCGCTACGAGGGAGCCGTTGTCATACTCGATGCCGGAGCACAGTATGGGAAAGTCATAGATCGTCGGGTGCGCGAGCTGTTCGTCCAGTCCGAGATCGTCCCTTTGGAAACGCCAGCCTTTGCGATCAGAGAACAAGGGTTTCGGTAGGTGGTTTCCTGCGATGCCTCTGCCTGTATGTTCTGCTTGTTGTCTCCTTTCCGTGTAACGGTGTCTGTGGATGCTGGCAGCGGTGGTAATTGCCTGGGTTTTTAGGTGCAATAGCTTTCATTGTAATGATGTTAATGATTGCATCTTTAGCTTATCCGCAGAAACACCTGAGTTTTGGTGGGGAAACTTGTGCAGCAATATAAATTTTGTATATTTGCTTCTTAATGCCTTAATGTCATTTTAATAATTTCCGTTTGTAAGTATAATTTAAGAGGTTGCATTTTAAATATGTATCCACACAAATTTAGATGATCTTGCTGTTTTACCTGTTAAACTAGGGTAGCTATTAATTAAGAAAACAAGTTTTGTGAGTTTCTAAAAATTATTTTCTTAGTTTAATTAAAAAAAAAAAAACAAAAAAAAAACAAACCCAAAACAAAAAACCCAACCAAAACTAACTTGGATACTGAAGATATTATGGTAAATCATGCCAAACTGTTTCTGGGAAGCAACTAAAAAAAACTAACTGAAACTACCACTCATTGTTTGCAGCAAGAAAAGGTCTCACAATTATTTAGTACTTTGTACATTTATTTTTCTTGTTTTATTAGGCTTACCAGGGTATGCCTCTCTTTTGTCTGGGGAAAATAAATACCCTGAAGCCTACAAATCATCCAAGACCTTACTTGTCAGTTTGGTACAAATCAGAAATGCAGTGCATGTGTGCTTCTCGGTTGTGCCCGACAACAGATAAGACAGCGCTTTGCTGCAGAATTGCATTTTTCTGATCAATGATAATTAGTGAGCCAGTAAACAGTATATTTTAGTAAGTCAAATAGGAGCTTACTGATCTCTTCTGAAAACACGGAGAACAGAAAACCCAGGAGCAGCTGGATTAGCTGATGTGTGAAGAATTTCTCTTTCAGAAATGTTCTGAAAAATACCTTCTCTTGTCAGATCTTGTTTATAAGTCTCCACCAATCAAGTCTTTAAAAGGTGGACATACCTAATTACCGGTTTAAAAAGAATTCCTGCGTCTCCTGTGTGTTGCATTTGAGGTGTGGATCATAGTACTGACGATGTTTTGTCTCAGACCTGCGCTGCATTGGTGCAGGTTTGTAGTAGGAAGACCTTTCCCGCTTTCTTTTCACAGTTGAAGGTTCTTCAAAGTCTTGTGATTAAGACTTGTCACTCCAAATAATTGTTCTCTAAAACATGGCCAAACCTCTTCATTCAGAAGGTCACTTCTCAAGGTTAAGGTAGTGGTTTCGGATTATCGGTTACCCAGACTGGTCAATAAGCTTTGTGTCCACAGTCTCAGTCAATCATTTGCATCCGGGAAAGCTCAACAAATACTGACGCCAGCCGTTGGGTGCCTTTATTCTGTGACTGCTGTAAGAATCAGTTTGTGGTTTTACTGCAAGATTTTGATATATATTCCACGTGTCATGGGAATAGTCAGGATTCCATGTTGCAGCTCATGCATTGAATGGGCCGAGGAGCTGCACTTTGGTCTGTGCTAAGGTTTGAGACAGGCAGCAAGATTGAACATTTTGCTAAATTGTATTTACATGTTGTGTTTAAAAAGCCAGCTCCTCAATTTTCGTAGTTTCGGAACAATCTCTAGTGACGAGTTTCATCTAAATGTGAAATAAAAGTTAGCGGTTTCCAGGAGATCCTGATCCTGGGCCGAGGAGGTGCCTCAGTCAGGGGCTCCGCTGGCGTTAGTCTGAATTCTGGCACTGTCTGAGCTCTGGCGTGAGTCCTGAGGTTGGGGTATCAATGCATGCCTTTTACTCTTGGCATTTTGACGTGGTTCCTGATGTGCTTTTAATCCATTGCAAATAGGCTTTCCAAAGCTAGGTCAGGTGGTTTTGGAAGTGGCTTACGGTAAACCAGAAAAAGGTATATTCATACCAACGCAAGAAGGTGAGTAAGAAATTACATGGTGTTGCACTAAAACTTTCAAAATCTACGTCCCGTGCTAGTTTTAATTTCTCCTGGGCAGTTGAGAGGATGCAGGTTCCTCTCACCGTCAGCTCATAATTCTTTTCTTTAATCCTCGTGCACACTGGATAACCTTTCTGTATTCTGTGGGATTTTAACTGGTATAGAAAAAAGCAGATTTTTAAGACTCTACTTGTTGAATAGGACAGTGTATAACTATTTTGACTTCTCATAAGAATGTTTGATTTGTAGGTGTGGCTATATTTCCTTTAATTAATATTAAATAGTGTTCTGTACATATGGCACTTAAGCAAATGCTTCTGTACGTGGAGTTATTAGAAACAGTAATACCACCAGGCATTAAGAGTTTTCAGTCTCTTTCTAGCAGCGTCTGAGTTTAGGAAATTCATCACGTTCCCGACTTGAACAGAAGTGCTTGTACGCGTACGGCAGGTACTAGTTGTCAAGACTGTTCAGTGTAAAACTACACCTATGTCGGCTTTATGCTTATTCCAAAGCTCACTTGTAAATCCCGATGTACAAAGAAATAAATGCTGCCTCTTCCAATTGGCAGCAGTGCTTTGGCTCTGAGGGGTGCCTCCGTCCAGCCCTCCGCCTTGTCCCCTGCCTTGGAGTGAGGAGCCCAGGCTGGGGGAGCTGGAGGTGGGCTGCTGGGGAGATCTGGCTGTGCCTCGGTGGCAGCAGGTACCCTGCAGGACTGCAGCTGAGAGGTGTATTCGGTACGTGGGCTTATTACTACACGATTATTTCTGCTGGTGATACAGATGTTGTAAGCGCACGGCCTGTTTCTGCTGCTTAAAAATAGAAAAATTCTATTTTGTTAGTATTTGCATGACCCACACTCTAAATAATGCTAGAAGAAAGCTTTATTAGATGCATTTAAGTATATGCAACTTCTCTCTCGTCCCATTTTTCATTTCTCGCTCTGAATAACAGATTTGATGTTCTCTGCGAAATAAACAGTATGCGAGTCCAAGGTCTGGTACACCCATGTTCGATCCTGGGTCGAGGCCAAAAAGAATTACCCAACTGGCTGGTACTTCTGCAGTTCACGATCTTGCAAATCATCGTGGTTTGCAAAGGTCTCTCTTCCCCTTTGAAGAGATTTGATTTTCTGTTATAGCGTGAAGTATTAATTTCAAACCATAAATGCTTGCACGTATTGGACTTCTAATCCACAACCTGTTGCTGATGCCATTTCACTTCGTAATCAGGGTGGGTTAAGGGACACTTTCTCAGCGGCTCTAGAAGTTTGGGAGTCTGTTTTTTGAATGCAACTCTCCTCCAGATGGCACAGAGATCATGAAGTATATATATCTTACTGCTAATACTCTGCATTTGATGCTAGCCATCTTGCTTCTCTTGTAGTTGACACTTGGCTATGAGGAATTCAAAATACAGTCACTTCTTAAGATGGTTTATATTTGACTCTGTTTAAACTGATGAAATACTTCTCTGGTAAGCTGCTGGTTTTGACAGCTGTAGCATAGCAAAGTTAAACTATATGTTAGGGTATCTGTGTTAAAATTTATGTTAGAATATATAGAGTTCTAAGTGTTACGAGACAATGTCAATCTTTAAAGCAAATAAAGAGATTTTTAAAGTAAACAATATATTTGAGCTAATGTTTTCTTTACCTTTTGTCTGCAGAGCTATCATTATATCTGGAGGACCAAACTCTGTGTATGCAGAAGATGCGCCATGGTTCGACCCAGCAATATTTACAATAGGAAAACCGGTTCTTGGAATCTGCTATGGCATGCAGGTGCTGTTGAGAGATATGTTTGTCTACAGCCATCTTCTAGGCCTCATTTCTATACTAACTGAAGATGAACTGCTAAAGGACCTGCTTTTCAAATATAAGCAGTGTGCCACATGTGCAAAAGATGCTTTTAAAGCGCTAATTGGTAAACTGAACATACTGTGTATTCTTCTCTTGGCTCTGCCATATCGATAGCGTAAATGGTTTGTCTTTGCTTAAGTGCTGTGAATTGAGTTCCACACTGCCTTTTTTTGTCACAATAAATATAACCTGGCAGTCATTAACTAATTCTGTCTAGCTGGTATTGGAAAATGTACCCCTCGTGTAAACAAATGAAATAGTTTTTCCCTTTGGTTTTCCCTATGCTTTTTAGCATAGTTCTTAAGAGTGCTTAAACACCACCACCCCCCCCACACACCAAACACTTATTTGCCTTAGGACTGACTGGTGATCCTGCAGTGACCTAGTAGATCCAAGCTGAGTGAAGAAACAAACTTCCAAGGAGACAAGAGATGGATTAGATGCATGACTTCTGCTTGTGCATCTTGTTTTTTTCCAGGGTTAGTGATTTACTAGGCCTTCAGAGGTGCTGAATAATGGCTGGAAAAACTCCTTTAGAAAGGCTGGTGATTACGGAAACAACGTTGGCACTCCCTGTTCTAAAGGGAAGTGTGTGTTGTATTGCAATATGCCTTAAAATGCCAAGCAAATTGAAAACCACAGTAGCTAGCCTCAAGCAGGGGCGTTTCTTGAGGCTGACTTTTTGGAAATGAATCAAGTGTGTGTATTAACACATTGCTACTTCATTATAAAGAAAGAAATCAGTCAACCGCAGTAAGTATAATATCAAACTAGGTCTAAAATGAAGCCTTAAATCTCTGAAAATTAAAGTAGTTGGAAGGTGAAACTCTAAAAATATTTTTTAGGTTGCCAGTTAAGGAAAAATGGAAAAAAAAAATTATTTTGGGATGTCTGAAATCTAAAATGCACGTATCCAACTCCAAATGACAAGGTGAGGTTTTAGAAGGAAAAAACCTGGTTGAGAATTGTACTGCTCTGATATAGCAGGGATTGTTAAGAGTCACAAAAATAACACTAAGGGAATAGACCCAAGTTTTTGACTGTTTCTCCAGAGCTGAGGAGCCAGATTTTGAGAAGTTTAAGCCTATCTGAGGGCCCTTAACTAAAGGATAGATAAATCAGATTTTTGTTCATCAGCTTAACTGTTTTTATGATAACTGGCCTCAGATACTCATCTGATTTGCAGAGCAGCCATTTTATAAGTGCAAGTAGATGTACACTAGTGAATATGCATTATTTTGCAAATCTCTACCTGTTGTCTGCTGTTGTGGATTTCTGCTGCTCGTGTGCGGCAGCGGTCCCCGGCTATGCTGACAGAAGGCCAGCAGAAGGGAACGAGCCCAATACAGAACAATGATTAATTCTGAAGAGAATTCTTATCGTTTTGCAAAACTATATATTACGTGAGTATAATCATGAAAAACTAGGTTGGTATGTATTGGACGGCTAGAGCTGTTGTCAGTCATAGGCAGACAGGTATAAAGTGGTACTAGATTGTGTGGTGCTTTTTCATGTAATATTTAATATCTTTATCAGTGATCTGGATGAGGGGGTCGAGTGCACCCTCAGGAATTTTGCAGATGACACCAAGGTGGGCAGGAGTGTCGATCTGCTCAAGGTTAGGAAGGTTCTGCAGAGGGATCTGGACAGGCTGGATCGATGGGCTGAGGCCAATTGTATGAGGTTCAACAAGGCCAAGTGCCGGGTCCTGCACTTGGGTCACAACAACCCCATGCAACGCTACAGGCTTGGGGATGAGTGGCTGGAAAGTGGCCTGGCGGAAAAGCCTGAGGGTGTTGGTTGACAGCCGGCTGAATATGAGCCAGCAGTGTGCCCAGGTGGCCAAGAAGGCCAACAGCATCCTGGCTTGTATCAGAAATGGTGTGGTCAGCAGGAGTAGGGCAGTGATCGTCCCTTTGTACTCAGCCCTGGTGAGGCCGCACCTCGAGTGCTGTGTTCAGTTTTGGGCCCCTCAGTACAAGAAGGACATGGAGGTGCTGGAGCGTGTCCAGAGAAGGGCAACAAAGCTGGGGAAGGGTCTGGAGCACAAGTGCTGTGAGGAGCGGCTGAGGGAGCTGGGATTGTTCAGCCTGGAGAAGAGGAGGCTGAGGGGAGACCTTATCACTCTCTGCAACTGCCTGAAAGGAGGGTGTAGCGAGATGGGGGTCGGTCTCTTCTCCCAAGTAACAAGTGATAGGACAAGAGGAATCGGCCTCAAGTTGCGCCAGGGGAGGTTTAGATTGGATATTAGGAAAAATTTCTTCATGGAAAGGCTTGTCAAGTATTGGAACAGGCCGCCCAGGGAAGTGGTTGAGTCCCCATCCCTGGCGGTATTTAAGAGACCTGTAGACGTGGCTCTTAGGGACATGGTTTAGTGTGGGCTTGGCAGTGGTGGGTTTAGGGTTGGACTTGATGATCTTAAAGGTCTTTTCCAACCTAAACGATTCTATGATTCTTGTTTTGACAGATGATGAATAAGGTGTTTGGAGGTACGGTGCACAAGAAGAGTGTTAGAGAAGATGGAGTGTTCAGCATTACTCTGGATAACACGTGTTCACTGTTCAGGTACATAGACACTTTAAGTTATCAAAACAATATGGGAAATACCAGTCTGAAATTGGTGGCTGAATGAGAAGAAGCTTATTTTAAAGAAAATAGTGAAATTGCACCCATACTCATCTGATAATTTCTAATAAAACTTTTACAGCTGTGTTCATAAGTAAGCAAGTTATTCATTTAAACAAATTCTTAGGCGTAACTTCTCAAGTGACTCTAGAAATGCAAATATATTTGCTTGGAATATTGTGTAAACCCCTTATTTCAAAGTAGAACCTCTTCATTGAGACACCATAAAGCGTACCACAACATGAGAAACGTGTTAAGCTCTTGCATCGTTCTGCTGTGCAGTGCATTACTTTTGTATTGGTTGGCACCCGTCCAGTTTTTGACAGGTAATAGGAAATGTGAAACCATTTGTTTTCTACCTTCCTTCAAAATTGTTTTGTGATGTTATATAAAACCAGAATTAGATTGCTTGGTAGTTTGTCAATGCCTCTCAAGTTCCTTGTAATAATTCTAACAGTTTACTTATACCTGGCGTTCCAATTTTATTAACTTTCCCCTGCAGGGCTACTGCAGAACTTTATACCCTGCCTAAAGCCTGAGGTGCCCAAATTGTCCTGAAAAAACTTAGTTTTGAGCAAGAAAACTTCACTTCATTTATATAAAAAGCAGGACTCCAAGTATCCTGACTGACTCTAGATGGCTCTACATGTCAGAGAGGGGATACTTCAATATTGGCATATTTATTAAAAAAAAAAAAAAATAATCCCTTCTGAGTTAAGATAAATTACCTTTTGCATGAAGGATGCATTGTACAGCAGTTTCCAGTGGAGGCATCTCAGAGATGGAGGTGACTGTTTCTGGGAAGGGAATCCTGCATATAGTTCAGATGGGCCTGGTCAATCGAGAAGTGCTTTTATTGGGATCCCGAAGGGCTTCTCTTGGAAACACAGGTAGTTAAGTCTTTGTTCTTTTTTTAGTTGATTCTAGTTTTTAATCTTTGTTTAGGGGCCTTCAGAAGGAAGAGCTTGTGCTCCTCACTCACGGAGATAGCGTGGATAAAGTAGCTGATGGATTCAAAGTGGTTGCACAGTCTGGGAACATTATAGCAGGTATTTATACTGAAATTGTCTTTTGATAGTATTCATTAAAGGAAAGAATATGGCAGAGAGTAGTTAGAACCAAATGGGAACAGAATATCCCCGTTTTTTAACTGGCAAATAAGTGAATTGTTTTTAACAATCTTTGGTATGTGTTTGCTTGTGTGTTGTACTGTCCTGATAATGAAGAAAGAAATAGACATGAAAATGAATGGTCTTTTTTAAGTTGGTCGTTTAAGGAAAATTCAACTTTATTTTTACAGTTTGTTATTTCAAAGTATGCACGTGTTGTTTCTCTGAAATAAAATACTGTGTGCCCTTAAGGCAGGGGAGTGGAAGACATGTACTGTAGTGGGCAGCATAAGCGGTGTTTGGTTTTTGCACTGTAATAGTACAAGTCAAACACTGTTTAATTATTAAAGCTTGATTAACTTGTTATTGTATTTAATATTATTGCATGAATGTTCAACTGAGGAAAAAATAATGCTGGTACTGAAAGCTGTGTTTCAAACATTGCACACAGATTGTCACAGAAAAATGTAGGACCTTAGCATTTGGTTTTTGAAAGCTGCTCTTTCCTGGGAGATGGGAGACCTGGAGAGGCCTTAAGTTTGCTGAGCCGCTTAGTAAGATCTCAAAGTATTCACCTGGTTTATTTTAAATCTTTCTTTTTAAAAAAAAAAAAAAGGCTTAAGATACTTCTCTTAAATCAGACAGGTAACTAATTTGAGAAAAACTGACCTTTTAAAAGACTTAAAGATGTTTTGTTATGGAAAGATTCTTTCCAAACTGCTGCTAAGATTAAACAGAGCATTCATTACATTCTGGCTTGCCTTCCAAGCGACCTAGAACTCATGCCTACTGAGATAGCTCTGTAAGTTGTTTTGCCATGTAAAGTTTGCTGCATCCGGTCTGCAAGCTCCACCAGACCTCTGACGTCTTTAACCCTGCTTTATGTAGGCATTAGAAACAGAGTTGTCCTTGTCCCTTTCCTATCCGCGACACTTTCCTGTGCCGTTTCCCGTGGGCTCTTACAAAAGCCTGTGGCTCCTTGTGCCTAAGCAAGCAGAGAAATGCTGGTAAGGCGGTAGCCAGGCTTCCAGCAGTGAAAGAAATACAGTGATACAGTGTACCTGGGAGCCTAGCACAGGCCAGTGGAATTAGGCAGTTTCCCTACTTTTTTTTTAATCCTGGTCTGACCAACACTTACTGGGTGGAGGGTGCAGTATTGTGAACTACTCAAAGTAACCCTCCAGAGACTGTTAACAAAGAGAGCGGTGGTACTCACGGACGTACCCCTGTAGGGATGCTTGCACAGCTTGACCAGCACGACCCTTTTAACGTGGATGCAGCTGTGCAATGTGGCTTGGTTGCAGGGTTGTATGAGGTACTGTGTGGTGAGGGAAAAATTAATGTAATTGATTTCCTGTTTTCACAATGGTTTTCCTAGGATGTCTGAGTGTTTTCCTTGGTTTCTGAGGAATTGTGTGTTCTAGACATGTAACAGTACCCTTGTTCCTAATCTGAAACAGAGTCTTTAGTTTTGATCGGTGATTTGTGCCAAAATGTGGCAGAATAAATCACTCAAAAAGTGTATGCTTGACTTTCTTGGGTATGCATTTTGCTTCCAATTTTTTTCTTTTTTTGTCACACTCATTTCTTTGCACCAATGAAGGCATAGCAAATGAATCTAAAAAACTGTATGGAGCACAGTTCCACCCTGAAGTTAGCCTCACAGTGAATGGAAAAATGATCCTGAAGAATTTTCTTTATGATATTGCGGGATGCAGTGGTACCTTTACAGTGGAAAACAGAGAACTTCGGTGCATTCAAGATATCAAAGAGAAAGTGGGCTCATCAAAAGTCCTGGTAAGTAGATTGAATTGAAGCTGAAAGATTATTTTCAAAAGTCTGATAGAAACACTGGCACTTGCAGTTACTCAGATTAATTTGAAAAATGCAGAATTGTCATGATTCGGGTAATACATTAAACAGGTTTTAGAAGGTTTGCACAATTGGGTCGATACATTGTTTGACGACTTGTTCTCTTCCAAATCATTGACTATAAGTCAATAGTCTGTCCTGGTCCTCGTAGTTATTTGTTAACACTTTCCCCATAGAAAGCTAACCAAATTTTGTTTTTTTCCTCGTCCTTAGGTTTTACTCAGTGGCGGCGTGGACTCAACAGTGTGTACTGCTCTCCTGAACCGAGCTTTAAACCAAGATCAGGTCATAGCTGTACACATAGATAATGGATTTATGCGCAAAAGAGAGAGTCAGTCTGTGGAAGAGGCGCTCAAAAAACTTGGGATTCAAGTTAAAGGTACCATAATTTTGTTAAATATGCCTGATACCACCAATGATGTGGCCAGTCTCCTAAAGTGTACGTTCAGTGTTTTGTTTCACTGGTTTGAATTGACCTTTGCAGTTCTCAGACTTTACATACCAAAGCATGGTTGCTAATTTGGAACAACCTAGGCCTATTCACAAGACTTCAAACCTAAAATATTAAGCCTTACTTATTTGATTGGAGCGTACAATGACCTGACCCATGTCTTCAGTTGCTGAGATCTGATATCTGCTGTTGCACAGCAAAGCAGTTGATATGTGCCTCAGTCGCTGCTGCTCAGTCACTCTTCTGCTGATGGCTGAGTAATCCTTCTCAGCTGCTGCAGAACTCATTTGATTGCAGTTTTCTTCAGTAGGTTGGTTAACAGTCCTCCACTGGGGCTTTATTTCTTGTCCTGGATCTCTTTCACTGTGAGCTCATTTGGGTGATTGAATGCTATTATAGCCAAAATTACTTTTTCAAGGCATTTTTTTTTGCTCTCCTGGCTTCTTAGTAGGTGCATTTTAGTTGCTTTTGGAGTAGCTTGTTGAGAAGCAATACATTATGAGAGAGCGGAAGGTACCTTGTCATGGGTGATGAGAAGGTTTAGGGTTTTTTGGTGCCTGAAGTACAGGGAGGTCAGAGAAGACAAATTATGTATGTTTGAGTTGTGCAAACAATGAGACCTGCTTTATACTGCCTGGCTGATTTATTTCGTGAGTAGCTGCCTATTCCTGGGGCTGTGTGTAAGTACTGTTGTTGTTCTCCTGTGTTTTGGTCAGGAAGCGTGGCACTAGGTGAGCAATGTGTTCCACTCGCCTGACAGTGTGAAGCAGTGCAGGGAGCCTGCACGTTGGCACCTTGCGGATTGGGCTGCAATATCCTGATGCAGCAAAGTCTAAGCTTTGTTCTACACACATCTTTTTTTTTTTAAGTGGAAAATCTATGTCTTATTCTTGCACTCTGTAGACCAATAAACCTGGGCTCTGGCAGGCTGCCAGGGTAACAAGTTGAGGGAATCCCTTTGCTGCAAGTGCTCCTTCTGTAGGTCACGGAGTTCAGTTCTGGTAAAAGATGCCAAAGAGCCTCCTAGCTGATCTCTGCATTGAGGGCCTCTCTAAATTAAGAGGCATAATGTACCATGAGTAAATAGTGCATCATTTAATTTTGGTTGCAGGAAGGCCTTGGGGAAATACTGTCCTGTAAACTATTTAAATAAAGCAAGTAAGTTATAATCTAAGAGGGGAAGCAAGAACTGAACTTTCACATGGTTGCCTAGCCTCATAATATGAAAAATATTGCCTTCTAGAGTAGGTTAATAAGAGAAATAAAATGCTTTTGTTACAATTAATTCTTGATGTATTGAACAGTCCTATTTAATGTAGTTAATAGTCAAAGGACTGGAATGATTTTTATTTTCTTTTTTTTTAAAGCAAGAGAGTGAAACTAAAGCAAGAGAGTGAAACTTTTTTTTTTTTTTGCAAACTTGCATAAAAATCTTTGCTGGCTTTGCCAACAAATTCCTGTCATTTCATGCAGTGGTGAATGCAGCTCATTCATTCTATAATGGTACAACAACTCTGCCCATCTCGGATGAAGACAGAACTCCACGTAAAAGAATTAGCAAGACCTTAAATATGACTACAAGTCCTGAAGAAAAAAGAAAAATTATTGGTGATACCTTTGTTAAGGTAATGTTTATAATCATTTGTTGTGTTGTTTTTTTTTTTAAATTATATGATTTTTAGATACATCTTCTATGTCAAACTGTTTCATTCTAAAGCACTGTGCACTCAGTGGTATCAGTGGTCTTACAAGTTGTGGATGACCTAAAGAAGCCATTGGCATGTTATCCTAAGCTTAAAATTTTTGGCAGTCAGTGGTCACAACATGGTTCACAAGCGTTGTACTAGATCCACCGTCATGCTTAGATTTACTATATTGGTTGGCCATTCATTGCTGTTGCATAAACTTCCATGTCATGTTTGTTCACCAGATTGATGGATAACGTCAATTGGGGCATGCTTCTCTTGCTTTGCTGAAGATGAGCCATTTTCCATCTGTCAGCAATTGGTGTTGGTGATGCAGGGAGAATATAACATTTAACAGGCAGTGATGTTCCTGTAGTCTGAAGATATTTTTTCCATTTTCAGTTCAACAAAATATGGGGTTATAGGACTATTGCAGCAGTGGGCTAGTGTCATGATTAGTCTTCTTGTTTGCGCTTTTGCAGCTCGGTAGCATTTGTTGGGCAATCCATTATCTTCCTTTAGACCTTGACAACCAAAAAGTAGATTGGAACACTTTTCTTTTTTCTCTCCGTCTTACAGATTGCCAATGAAGTTATTGGAGAAATGAATCTGAAACCTGAAGAGGTTTTTCTTGCTCAGGGTACCCTCAGACCTGATCTCATTGAAAGTGCTTCCCTCGTTGCAAGCGGCAAAGCTGAAGTCATCAAAACTCATCATAATGACACAGAGCTGATTCGAAAGTTAAGAGAAGAGGTAAATGAAAATGAGGATACTGGTGTATCCTTCTGGTTCTCACAGATGTGAAGCTCAGTATCAAAAATGAATGACTTCTATGTTTTGCTGGTATAACTGTCCCATGTTGATGGGACCGTATTCTGATGAGGCCCTTTAGATTCTATTGTAATATCTTGTGATTTATTACACTTCTTTCTAGTTGCTACATTCCCAAAGTAGTCAAAATTGTTTGAGTATTGTCTGGCATTGGATACTGAGGAAGATGTCAACAGATTGAACATGGATTCATTCGGTGTGAACAATGGTGTTCCCAACTGCAAGCTGAAAGCTGTTTCCTCACTCTTTTACTTTTTTTTTTTTTTAATCATCCTAGTAAGGAAGCAGAGCAATACCAAATGCCTTTAGCAGGAGAGTAGTTTAAGACTTCTCAGACAACTTTATTCTGATTCAGCTGGAATTCGTGATGTAATGGGTCTCTTATTCCTTCTGTTGTATCTTGTTCTGAACACTAGTCAATGGGTAACCTTTAGGTACCGATAGTCCAGATCAGGCACATTGTGGATTCAGGCAAGAGCGGTGACAGTGCTTTAGTGAAGAGATAATCAGCTCCTGTTGAGAGAGAGGGCCAAAATTCTCCTCCTCTTGAACCTCTAGTAACATTCAGCACTGCAAGCATAGTATTCTCCTCTCTCTTGAGACAGCATGAGAATAATACATTTAAATGGGTTGAAATCTAGGGATAGTTCCTTCAGGTACCTACAGGGATGAGTTCTTCCCATTTTATGCAGCTTCTGCATCGCATTACTAGTAACCTGATCAGCTGTCTGCCAGCAGTACGCTGGTGGCACACAATCTGTTTGCCAGTCTTCAATTTAAGAACCCACAGTCCTTCTGAAATGGCCCCACATGGACATCTATGGATGACAACCAGGAGGTTGAAGATGATACGAACACAGGAGGTTGAACTGTCTGAAGATAAGCAGCCCAAGCCCTGTCCCTTTGATTGTACTCCCAATCAGTCTGTTTATTCCAAAGTCCAGAGAAGCTTTTTGAATGCCTTTCTCATGCAGAGCTCTTAACTGTTAGCATATGAAGCAAATGTAGGAGACTGCCCTGTTTTGCCTTTTCTGACATTAGAATGGTAAGTTCTCTAACTGTATTTTATAATAAGAAAGAATCAACACATGAGACATCACATAATAACCCTGTTGGAAGGTGCTCAGTTACGAAGTGCCCAACCATAGGAGAGAAAGTAACCGTTACTGACCCACACTTCTGATACTGTACAAAGTATTTTCAAGGCTTTTAGATTGGCTTGCACACCTAGGGAAGAGAAGAAAGGTCTGAATTTCTGAAGACAGTCAGAGCAAGTTTGACCTACAGCTATATCTACACTGATTGAGCCATTGATACTTCTGGCATGAACTCAAACTTCCTCGTCTTAGCCTCTGTCCTGCAACAGTTTTTACAAAGCCCGCATTCACATGTACTTTTCTTTCCGGTGTTTATGCAAGTGTTGGCAGCCCATGCTGTGAAAAGCAAGCCAATTTGACTGCCATAACCTAAACATTTGAGGCTTTTTGTTTGAATATGTAAGCTGGAGTGTAAATTGTTTTTTTCTTTTTTTAAGGGTAAAGTAATAGAACCACTGAAAGACTTTCACAAAGATGAAGTGCGAGTGCTAGGGAGAGAACTTGGTCTTCCTGAAGAGCTGGTGTCGAGGCACCCCTTCCCAGGTATGAGAGCTGGTCTGTGCTGCTTAGTGAAGGGCTATGGATCACATCGGTCTTGTTTAGAATAAATTTGTGTTGGGGCANATAAATTTGTGTTGGGGCATAAAACTTACGTCTAAACCGGAAAAGATTGATGGGTTTATTAGTTTTTACTTAAGCAGGATCTTTTTCAGGAAAAGAACATTTGAGAGCAGCTTTATTATGTATAGTGATTAAAGGAAAAGTTTTATAACTGAGTTTGCTTTTAACTGTATTTGTTTCTTTTTAGTTGCATAAGCCAAAGCAAGAATTATCGGTGAAGTGCAGCTGAATGCTGCCTGAGCTGTCAAATGTATCTTACTTGAAATAGTGGCCTATGTCTGCCTGCCTTTCTGAGGAGCATTTGCTGTTTTGAAAATGATTGCATGGAAAATAACAACAGTTATTTACCAGAAAACGTCAAAGTCTATAATATAGCAAAGCCCACATCCTTTTAAGGGGGTTATGTTTTTCTGTCCGTGTGTTTTAAAATTGTCCTGCAGGGTGTGTAGTAGTCACTGGCAGAGCACGTAGGCTGTTGTGCTGATGCACCAGCATCACATGAAATGCCAGAAGCTGTCTTCAGACATTTCCAGCAAATTACATATCATTTGTATTAAGTAGCTAGAAGGTCAAATAGCCGTCAGGGGTCTTTAAAAACACTGGAGACTCAATATAACCAACCCTTCCGTCCCAGTTGCCTAGCAAAGGGAAGGAGGAGGTTCCTGTTGGCTTTGGCTTGCCATCCACCACACTTCATCACCACTAACTGCTGCTTTACACAGCCAGCCAGTTTAAGGTGTAGGTAAATAATGCTTCAATGTACTGAACAGAAATACTGTTCCGGAATAAACTGCTTGTGTATTTTTTTGTCTTGTAGGGTATTAAGACAATTGAAGTATAGGTACAATGGCAAAGCATACTGTACTCAATGATTAACTGCTGTTCCAGATGCTGTCACACTTTTCGATGAAAGTCAGCTTTCCTGTTATTTAATATAATGTTT
>VYZW01008636.1:848-13559 GCA_013401315.1 Balaeniceps rex
TTTTTTTTTTTTTAAATATGTTTGTTTTACCTCCTGGTCATCTGTATTACTTGAGCACCGAAGAAGCGTAGCCCACCCTTTTGGATGTAGCTGTAGTGATGTAATGCAATTGCCTCGATCTCTTTCTCCAGGAACTTCTGGCGTTAAGACCTCCAAACTATTTCTAGGTGATCCACCTAGAAGGGGGAGTCAACTGTAAGTCTCAATGAAGTCTATACATTAACCTTCACCTCTCTCAGTCTACTGCTGAAACTAGGTCAAATATGTGACACTTGCATCTGACTGCTAGAAAAGACCGCACCTTTATGAAAGGATAAATCAAAAGAGAGATTATACGAACAACTGAAGCTAATACCAATGGGCTCAGTCCTGATTTTAAATAGCTTCTTCTTTGAAATTTGCCTTCCAAGGCCTGCATTAAATCACCTCATATTGTGAACTAAGTCAGAATTAACTTTCCATACATGTGCTCTTCATTATCATTAAAACAAAGTCTAAAGAGTGAGGGTTTTTTGTAAGAGCTACTGGTTCTCAAACTTGTATGATGTCCTTTCCAAATTCCTTCCAAAGTCTGCTCATCTGTGTGCAGCTTGCCTCCCTTCTCCCCCTCACCCCTAGAAAGCTTTTCACAGCTAAATCATGCCCTGGCACCCAGATAAGCCTCCTCCTTTTATAAGTATGTTTGAGGATCTCACAACCACGAATAGTTAAAACTTAACATTATACTTATTTTAAATTGCATGAGATTCACAAAGTATTTACCAATTTGCCAAGTTCACACTGACTCTCTGAAAGTGTATCCTAGATTCAGAGGAAGCCTGCTAATCACAGGATCATCAGTTTTCATAGCTCTGTAGTTAGGTAGGACTTGGTTTGTAATCAGAACTTCACAAAACACTCTGTCCACATTTAAGACCTGTTTGCATATTCTTTCCATGCTATTGACTCCTCATGCAGAAACTGCAGATACATATTCCCATCAGTAAGGAAAACAAAAAGCAAAACACAGCTACGTTCTGCTATGGCTTTTTTTCCTTTTTTTCCCCTAAAGGTCATTCATGCAAACTTTGTTCAAGGAAAAAAACACAAGGAAAAGGGAGCACCTCTACATAACAACAACAGTGTACTATTATAAAATAAAGATCTCGTTGCTGTTATCGGATTTCTTGGAACAACTGATGAGATACCATTGGACACCAAAGTCTGGGTATTTTATTGGTTTAACAGAATTCATAGTAACACAATTCTTTTAAAAGTCACAGAGACAAAACTGCAGTTTTTCACTATTATTCTCTGACCTCTTCTGGATACAATGAGTCAATGTCCATGATTTTTTTTTTTAAAAAATCTTTTCCTACCTTCTCGCTGGGAAGACCGTGACATGTGTTTCTCAGATAGTGGACCTGAATCATGCTGGTGACACGGTGAACCAACAGCTCGAGGACCAGAGGAACCTGATGAGGTTATGTCTGCAAACAGCATCAGCCATGTGAACAGAACAGCTAAGCACAGCCCACTTACTATGCATGTCCCTCACTTAACCCTCCTTAGAAATGTTAAGTAAAGGCTAAGAGTAAGGCATCTTGTTAAGAAAACACTTTTCAAAGCTCAGTTTATAGTCTAGAAGTATCATTCTGTTTGTGCCTCACACAAATAAACTGACAGAACAACAAACTCTACTGGGAATAAGAGGTGAGCTGCATTCCTTCCTTCTTATGCACTGTCCCTACTAGAAGCTGGGGTATAAATTTTTCCAGGCCACTCCCTTTATATCCTGACACCCCAAATGGCAGAGTTTCTGTCAGTATTTTGCTCTGTTACTGCCACAAAGGAGGAGGAAGCAAGCAGTAAAATTTCAGAGCAGGCAATTCTTCCAGGTCTGCTGTCGAGAGCAACCACACCACTACACAACAGTCATCAGCAGTTGCTGGAGCTCACACACAGTAAGCCCACTCAACATGGGTTAAGTTTCTTTTATTACAGGACTGTAGATAAATAAAGCTAGGGACTGCCAGCTCGAGGTGGCAGAATTCCACAGGCGCTATATCCTGTAGTGCTGAAGTCTTGGTACCAAAAATCACCCTAGACATTTTACCTGAGTCAGAACACAGCACTCAACAGTACAGATGTGTGTGACGCGTGAACAACAGAGCAACTACCATGCCAAAGAGCTCCTCAGCAGAATCCTTCCAATTCCACCTCTGCCTTCTTTTGCTAGGCTAAGAGTATCCCTTAAAACACCTCTAACACAGAAGCTGCCACAGACTTTTCCACAAGCATTCACCTGAACTTGATGTAGTCCTCCTAGCTCTTAAAATTGGATAGCTGCCAACCTCTAAAGATTTGTTTAGGTCAAGGTCATGCAAAATCAGAAGATATCCAGAGGAGGTTGAGATCAACATTTTGGAACAGTCCGGCGTCAGCCTCATTCGCATAAGAAAACGGGTGTGAAAAAACTTCTTGTGGGGACATCCATCTTCTGTGCACCTGGACAGTGAAAAAAGCACAAGAAATGGCTGCAATTAGCTTTGATTCAAGTCCCTAATAAAGTCCAGATTCCAAGATGTGCTAAGCATCCTTATTCATATGAAAATTTTTTTGAGTACTGTCTTTATCCTACTTAAATCAGATTTTAATGAAATGGCAGAAGTCACATTTTCATACTACCACAACAATGAAGACAACTTTTTCAAAAAGGAAAAACTACATTATGGCATGTCAGCAAGAAAAGCTCTCTTTTTAGCTACTGGACTACTACCATATAAAGGTGATGCAAGTTATTGATAAGGGCTATAAACTTATCACAGCATTTAAGAATGCATTATAGCACCATTCAAGGAAGCAGATTTTGTCTTGTACAGAAGAACCCTATCCTTGTGTGTTCTCAAAACGTAACAGCACAAACACAGCCACATACCTGTTTGTGTCCCAGATGATCACGTTTCCATCAAACCCTGACGTTACTAGTAATCTTGTATTGGTATCGTACTCGATGTTCTTAACCCAGCTGGTGTGACCATGTAAAGTGCACACTTTTGTGTTCAGCTTTCTCAAATCCCAAAGTGCTATTGTAGTGTCATCAGAACAAGTCGCAAACAGTCGATTATCTAGAAACCTGAAAACGGGAGAGAAATACTGTGGCTTCTTAGTGCCTTTTCTAATTTAAATATTCTTAAGCAGGAATTTAAGCTAACTCAGAAATAAATAGAGTGGCCACACAAAAAAAATTAACATACAGCAGAATATTTGCCAATGAAACAGTTCATTAAAAACAGTACTGTTGGGATATGAACCAATAGTACATCTATGGCAGCAAACTAGTAAACCTGCAGAAGCATACCATAAAGGTTTTTTTGTTTGGGTTTGTTTGGTTTTTGTTTGTTTGTTTTCATGAATCACATAAAGATCACACAACCACTAAACCACCAGTGGAATAAATGCTCACACAGAATCCCTGAGGTAACTAATCAGTTACCCATCTGGACAATACTCAGCTTTAAACTTACCAAGTCTTTTTAAGGCACAAACATCCTAGGACCGGTCAGCTTTTAGACCACTGGCAAGATATTCCCATTGACTGTTTTGGCAGGCCCTGCAACAGAGGTCTGCTAGCCTAGACTGTTTGTAATTTATGCTTTTCACCTCCCCCATTTTTGCCAGATCCTTTTGCTACTACAGGCAGCACCACAAGACACAGCAATTCTGCCTTCACTTCAGACTACACAAGATCCTATCAGCTCGTAATTAATTAAACCCATGCTCTTTACTCTCTTCATTTCTACCCACATATCCACCCTCGTTCTTCCCCTACTACTCTGTAAATCTTCCTCTCTTCCCCACGGCAGACATAAGCTCCTTGCACTCAAAGGATCTTTTTAAAATAAAGATCACCTTTTGTTATTCCTACTGGAAGCCCCCTACTGCTTTTAAACCCTGCTGCATCCCACTAGCTTAGCTGGAACATGTGATGTCCAAACCTCCTTTAGCTAACTGCTGAACACCTCCACCTCCGCAAGGCCTGACGCTGCTCTGTACCACACATGGTCACTCAGCATCCAATGTAGTCAGTCCCAAGCAAAAGCTCTCACCAGATCTTGACCCCAGTGGCACAGGCAGACCACCATGCTCGTCACAAAGCCAGCGATAGGGAGTCAATCAACAGGGACCTGCTTTCAGAAACACCCTGCCTAGCCAGCCCAGCACAGACAGCAGTGGAACCGCCCATGCTGGAAATGCTCAGTGCCAGGCTTATCAGGATGCTGGTGAGGCAACCCGAAGCCCTGCTCATACCATAAGGCTGTTACAGATGATGGATCTCCAGAGGCCCTTTCCAACCAGACCTCCTACCACTCCATGACGTGGCCACAGCGCTGCACGGACGCCTGAGGCACACCACACGTCTGCACCAAGCACACTGAAAAGCTATCCCTGTGCTTTTACATGGGACATAAAACAGTGCTTTTCTGAGAAATTTAATCCAGTGGATTAAATGTCCGATGTATGGCTTGCTTTACTAACCACATGGCTTATGCTACACACAGTATTGCTATCTTGGAAACATGTAGTAGATTTAAATCTGAACACTGCCACTGTTTGCACATTTCCCTAGACCCTTAATTTCATTCCACCTTTGCCCATCTTTTGCTTCGGAGCCTGTCCAGTTCCACAATGCCCCAGGAGCACTGCTCGCTGCAGCTGCAGAGCCAGGAGGAGCCACGCAGACCTCCTGCATCCAGGAAGGTTTTGTACCACCTGAACAGTCTCCACCAAAAATTAAGGGGCTTTTGCTCCCACGTTTCTGCCTTTCCTTTCCCCACAGTACAGTTCACGTGTTTGAAGCAGGCACATGAAGCTGGGCTTTTCAAATGCACAAAAGCAGGTATGCATAGCAAAGTGCAAGTGCAGAGCACTGTTTAGGATGAGAATTTCAGATCATCTTTGGAAGTAGCAGCTGTACAAGTGGCACAGGCTACCGAAATTTATGGATTCCTTCAATACAGATGTGCATTTGAGGATTTGAGTGGTTTGAGTTTGAATCACAATACAACACAAAATTCTGTTTAACTCAAATTACTGCAAGAAGAGCAAGCCTACTGCTCTGTATTTCACAAGGTATTTACAGACCTGCAGTTCTACAGTACACTTTCATGCAGCAGTGAATTTATATCACATGCATAGTGCTCCATACACACTGTGTATGTTCTGCACTTAGAAGGTCTTGAGTTCCTGCTTTCTTAACAGATGACAGGCTAGTCACTAATGTCATACTGGGAGGTGAGAAAGTGGACAAGAATATGCATCAAACTAGTTGGATTACTACGCTGATCAGGTTAAGTACTTAGCCTGTTCAGGTGGTAATTCTTTATCATGATAATCTCTGGTCTTCAGCCAAAATTCAATGTATGTATCACTCCTGCCTGAAGTAGTATGAGGCACCTTGGCCACCTTCAAGTGATTACAGAAGGAAAGAACATCTGATATAAAAACATTCTATCAGACAGAAGAGGATAGAAGGGCTGGAATCAGCACTGAAAAGGCATAGCTAGGTAATAAATTGAATAAATTGAATCTAGAGGTTACTGAAGCAAATGCAAGACTTTTCAAAAACACCAAGTGAAGACAAGACTTTGAAAGTGTACTTAGACAAGCTACTTGATTCACTGAGAAAACCACTGGATAAAATGATTTCGTTTGCATTACACAGATCAAAGTTTATCATACCCCATTCCCACTGCAATTTATGCATGCCCTTACTTTTAGAAGGGCAAAGCATACTGTATTATGTTTGGAATTCATGCTTGATGAAGGCATTTGGAAAAAAAAGCCATACCTGCCATAAAAGGGAAAATAAAACCTATCTGAAAAACACCCGAAGTAGCTGCACATGAATACTAAGGCAAGAATGATCTACACAGAGATATGTGTAAGCTACCCCTAGAAACAGCATTTTATCTTTTAGACTTAGAACCAGGCTACACCATGTAAAAATAGCAACAACTCCAATGAAAAATAACAAACTATGATGGGAAGAATCCAACATTTCAGAATTTCAGGGCTAAAGTAAAACAGAGTACCCCTCTTGCCTGTATAAATCCATCATTTGCCTTTATCTTGGATGCTACAGGCAACCCTGCTTCACCCACCACAAACAGGTGTCAGAACAGACAGGGAGGTACAAATGGTATTGAACAGCTTTCATATAGGGAACAACCAAGTAGACTAGGAGTCACTTAAAAAACAGCTAATTGGAGATGCATATGACTCAAGCATATCAAACTGACTGACATGGAGAAAGTAAAGAGAGATTAGTTGTTCCTTGTCTTCCTATTTAAGAAAAGGAAACAAAAAAACTAGAGGGCCTCAAAATAAGCTAGCAAGTTTTAAAAACACTACTAAATATGCCTTGAAACACATTTGTGTCATGGAGCTCTGCCATGGAAGAGTTATAAGTAAGCTCAAAACCTGACCAAATTCAGGTGGAAAAAAATGTCTGCTTCAGATGTTTACACACAAATCCCTAGCGACTGGGAGACTACTGGAAGAGGACCACTACATTCTTCCCTGTTCATACATACCTCTGAGGCACCTACTATAGGGCACAGCAGTAATGGTATTCATTTTTGGTGCTTATTACAAGGAATTTCTGTACTCAAATAGTACCTGGAGTCCTGCCCATCAAGCAGAAACAATACTCCGGGTAATGCTGTAGCAACAATGTATTACAGAACATAGTTAAGTTGCTTGCAACTAAGTTTATAACAACAAACAAATGGGGACATGCAGGAAAACACAGAAAAAGATGCCACTATCCTACAAAGGCAAAATAAAGCTTTAAGAAACATTTTGAAGGAAAGCAGAAAGTTTACTACATGTTGCTAGGAAGGACCTTAGTCTGGTGACTAAGAGTAGATCTGAGAGTTATCTGCTTGGAGGTAGTACTGGTTTTTTTATGTAAATCAAACTACACAGAGAAAAGACATTTAAGGACCAAGAACAGACTTACAAAGCCTCATAGACAGCCAAAGTGGAAAGAAAGGAGATCCTTTGAATAACAGAAGAGAGTGGCAGGAAGTTTCAATGCTGTTCTCAACCAAGGAATGAGATAAATTTTCAAGACCAGCACAGCTGACTGCAACACAGACAGCCAATCGGTCAAGGAGCCTGCAACAGAACGCTCTTTGTAAAACATGATGCAGACTAACTTGAAACCCTAGCAAGAGCAGTTTGAATTTAAGGATCAGACACTGAATCAGGGATGTATAAAAATCAAAATAAATCCAGTTTGCCTTTGCCTTCCGATATCTTGATAACATGGCTTTATTTCTCACCTAGCTTTATCTAAAAACTAAGCACATTTAAAGGACAACCACTAGCATACAAGACATGTGAAAACATGTATTTCCTTACAGAAAAGCATGTTCTCAACATCTCCTCTTCTATTTGTGTCTTTTTACTTCAGCTTTTCTGAAAGACATCCAACTGATATAAGACTTCAGTCGCCTCTAAAAAGGACAGGCAGCTTGTGAAAAACATCAATTTATCTGAAGAACGCATAAAGACATTGGCACCCCACATTTTTATTCAGCTCTTTTGAGGGGAAATGCTCAGATTGCTTCTACAGTTTTCTTGGGGTTNGAGTGAAGAGAGGCTGCAATACTGTCCACAAGGTTAAAAAGTGTCTTAAGTTCATGTGAGAAAGTCTATCCTCAGACCCAGAACAGCTAAAAATGATAGAATTTAAAACGAAAAACATTACACAACAAAAATACTGATGATTTAGGTTCCTGTGCTTGCTGTTTCCCACTTCATCCTGAGAAACAGGCAAAGTATTTAAACCATAAAGACTGAGTTTAAGTTGAATTGAGGAAGCCATTTCACTTCCCCAGCTCTTCTATATCATATCCATATTTAAAGCAGCCAATCTTTGTTTGGAAATTTCTATGCAACTATGGCAATTACTCTTATGATTCAAAATACCAGCCATATTCATATAAATATCTGATCTTGCTACGGTCTCAGACTTGCACTTCAAGCAGAAATCACACACTACTTGTTACGCTCTGATTCACTGCATTCATTCAGGGCATTCCAAAGGCCAGTTAAAACAGGTGATAATACCTTAACACTCCTCTCCCATAAACTGCAGCTCCTCCATCAACAAAACCACCTGCCAGCATTATATACCACCACCACTTCCAGATTCCTCCTCTTCCCCTTTCCAGCCTTTCCCCACCTCCAATACTGAAGAGAAGGAAAATGGCACAAAGCAAACTGCAGCCTAATGGCTTCACAAAACCCACTCTCCCCAAGAAAGCACATAACACAAACTTACCATGCTGTTGTAAGAAAAGCATCTATGCTGAGACAAAAGATGAGGTCTTTTATTCGTTCTGACCTACCTGATATTATTTACACAGTCTTCGTGAGCTTCAGAGAGTGTTTTGATGTGCTTTGAAGAGATTGGGTCAAAAAGCAGTACTTCAGTCTGTTCACAAGCAACAGTCAACACTGACCTGCAGGAGAGTAGAGCAAAGCAGAAACATTTGTATTCAGTAAAACAAATGACATCTGCGCGCATCCAGCTAGCCTCCATTCCCTATCCTCACAGAAGCACAGCTTCACCATTACTTAGCTTGGCTTTCTGTTTACACTGCACAGAATCTGCAGCAGTGTTTTTATTTTTTTATTGCTTTCTTGCAGATGCGTATTCTCAAGCACCTAATACACAAGAAACATAGAAGAAAATAGCATGTTGTTTTATTCTGGAGAAGTTAACTTCTCTACCTCCTTTTCAAGAGACCATGACTCTTCTGCCTGGCTGTTGGCATAATTAATGCGCTGCTGGTGCATTCGCTGGACAGACCACATGATCTTTTAACTCACTTTTCTTTTTTTTTTAACATGCCAGGTGGTTGTTTTACAATGGCTATGTACTTCATAGATCCAATGATGGCATTATTTAAATCACACAGTTAAGTGTATTTATATCAGTGGTTTTTTTAGAAGTTACTTGAGGGAGATTTGTCCCATCACTGCAGTGCACAAACTCAGTGGTTCCTGTCTGGGAAAAAGGAAGAATCAAGCTGACATGAAACCCCACTGCTTTGTTCATGTGAGGATATTTGCTTAATGTAGCAGGAAAGAGGAAAAAAAAAAAAAAGACAACAGAGTAAGTGGAAAGGCATCTGTTCAAATTCTACTGCAGATTTCCCATATAACTGTGCCCATGTCGTGCTCTCCTTCTGTCCATTTACTGGCAACGCTTCCCGGGGGGTTCCGAGACACCAGTTTGCTTTTCAGGGTGTCAGACAATCAGCTGTAAAACACAAGGGTCTGACAGAGGCTGTTCTGAGAAAGGACGTGCAGCCTGCATAGAGTGCTGGCAGCCTGCTCACACATGTGAGCCAACCAGCTGCGAGCCACCTTTTACACTGTTACTGCATTAACCCTCATTAAAGAGGCAACATATGGTAACAACCCCCTCCAATCCCCCTCCCTTATCAGCTACAAGACCTCTACCGATATTACTCCAGCTACACCACCACTTCATAACAGCCAGCCAGTCCTGAAGCGCAACCACTGACTTCAACTTCTTCAGGGTAAAGACGTACAGTTTCCTTATCTCCTTGCATAACACTGACTTCGATGGCTATTTAGTTTGGCATCCACCCAAAAGCAGCATAAAGATGACATTCAGACTGCGTATTCAGGAGCAGAATTTTTAAACCAAACTCTAAAGGATAGCACCCTTCCCCAATAATCCAACTACTCAAGCAGCTCTGCTGACTGCCTGCATTTTTCTACATCAGAACAGCATGAAGCCAGAAAATGCTAAAGGTGGAAATAAGACTGATTCAAAGGTTTATTTAAAATATCTAGCCTTTCTGCAACAGTAATTTTTTCACTAAAAGCTTATAATATAAAGTTTAGATTTAAAAGTTTTACTTTTTAAAATAGCAAGAAGTCAGGGGATTGCTATCAGACATTCACATGCTATTAACTACAAAGAAAGAGTTCTCTGACAAAAGGTGCCGTTTTCTAAACGCAGTAGTGTTGTTATGGAAGTGATGGTCAAAGGAAGCAATAGCAAGGCACTGGCACCAGTCTAAATTGGGCATTAGCAGAGACTCAGGCTGGGAACATGGCTAATTGTTATCCACCTTTTTTGAGATTAATTTCACAGCAGACATTAAACCACGATACCATTACTACTCTGAGGACACAGAAAAGTCTGGAGCAAGATATAGTATCTTACTGTATCACCTAATTCACTTGCCAAAACCAGAACAACTTCCAGGAACTACAATTTCAAGCACGTTACCTCCTTTAAAAAAAGCACCTTCTCCTCCCCACGTGAAGACCTCCGTGTATCCATTTACAGCTTTTCTCAGAGGAAAAAAAAAAAAAAAAATCAAAGACCTTCTCCAGGATACACATTCTTTGTGAATGAGACCAGAGAGTTCACAGGGGTCCCAACAGGCACAGAAAACACCAACTGCCCGCAGCTTGGGCAGGCTGTCTAGGCTCTGCATCAGCCTCTCCTAGGGTATTGATATCTATTTCGTGTATGCTGAAAAGGTCTGACTAAGTACAATGACGCAATGGTGACAGTGAAGTTTGGCCTGCTAAATTAGCGAAGCTGACCTCCAGGAAAGCTCAGAAGTTCCCCCCAACACTGCAACAACTCTGACCAGTACAGCAGTGTTATAGCAAGATGGCAGCGTGAGGGGCCCCTAAGTCCACAAAGTGAACCCTTGAGGAGCAGTTCCCCACAGGCAGGCCAATCCTAACCAGCAGCACACACACAGCCCAAAGGCAAGATTCCTGCCATATCCCCAGAACAGTGCTTTGAGGAGCCAGAAACTGACAGAAAGGGCAAGGAAGCAGGACGCGGCACCACTGACCGTGGTTGGTTCCCTTGAGAGAGGCTAGAGACACCAGAAGTTTCTGCTGCACAGGACAGGTCTGGCCAGCACAGGTTAGGGCAGGTCTGTGACTGCTCTAAGCTAAGCCTAACCAGCAGAGAATCACGCAGAAGTGAGCAAGGTTTGGGCTGTTTCATTTGGTATTAAGGCAACTGAGGTTCAGTGCCATGGTCCTAACCTATGCCCACTTGTGGTGTGCTGAGTCAAGCACTGCAGCCACACGAAACACCAGGTCCATGGATGCATCCTTTTGACACGAGAACCTTTTTGCTGGGTTTGTTTTTGGAGAGGGAAGGTCCCTGGTTTAGCTCACCATGCAGCCCCACAAGCATCAGGCACAAGGGAAGAGGGAGGAATGCAAAACTACACCTTTTGCCAGAAACTTGCACAAATAATATTAAAACACAGCCCAGTTGTACTGCTACTGCAGCTGACACTTTCTACATGGGTACAGAACATCCATATGTGGGTATTTTTCCAATTTAGTCACTGCAGCAAAGGCAGTAGAGCAATCCCACCTGGCCTCTTCACACTGCGTACAGCAGGAAGGACCCCGTGCCTCAGGAACCTTAAACACACCTGGCTGGGGATCTACAACAGAAATTACTTTCCAGCAACAGTCACCCTAGAATGGTTTTGATAGTTTCTGGAGCTTAACTTTGTCCTCTTCGAAAAACAAGAGTTGAAACTTGGCTCTACAGCACAACCACGGCAAAAACGTCATGAGTTCAGATGTTCATGGAAACCAGAACTCTGTTCTGATGAAAACTCACTGAAAACAGAAAAGCTGACTAGCCATCAAGGGTGATAAAGATTTCAATTCTGACTATCCAAACTGAAAGCACTGTTGAGACCACTCTAGATTGCAAGGTCTTTCTGCCAAGAAAGCTTCACATACAAGAATACTGCAAGATACAAATATGCAGATATCTCTGAATTGAACTCACTGCTTTGAGCTGGTGTGCCAGGACTTCTTTTACTCTAAGTGAGTCCCACTGTCACTTGCTTTTGTCCATAGTGTTACACAACTGTACAGCAGGACACCTCTAAACTGATTTGTCATCGCAGACCCACAAAATTCACGGAACCCTAAATGAATAAATAAGTATTGCATTTCAAACAGAAACTTAGTTCTCTGAGGACGTCTGACGTGAACGCTTTTGTGAGTTAAAGAAATGGTTCCACCACTCTGTTCTCAACGTTGTGCCTAGTCTCCCCTTCTCCTGCAGGAAGAACTGCAAAGGAGCTGGCAGCACCGCCGGGCAGTGGGAAGCGCACCCTGTCCAGGGGAGCCCTCTCTGTTACCGCTCTCCTGCTCCACCCGTGCTGTTCTCTGCCTACTGCCTGAAACGCAGCTGCTAGCCTGGAGCGAAACACCAACCAGACGGCTCACAACGTGATGGGTTCAGGCGTGACGGCCGTGCAGTCGTTAGCTAGCAGGAACCGCGGAGCAGTGCAGTCGCTGCCGCAGCACCAAGGCCTCCTGTCTGAGCCTGACGAGCCAAGGCCCTGTCTCCCCCGCGCTGAGTCTCGATCGCAGCTGAGCCACCTCAGACCTCACGGTCTCCCTGCCACGGGCATACCGCGTCATTATAAAAGCGGCCCCCCAAGCAGAGAGCGACGGCGCGGGGGGTCCCCAGCCTTGCCCAGCACCCGGGGGCGACTTCCGCGGCGCGCGCGGCCGGGCTCGGCTCGGCTCGGCTCCTGCAGGCCGGGGCACCCCGCGCCCTCACGCAGCTAGCGCAGCCAAGCCAGGTGCTCCGCAGCGGGCAGCAGCCGGGCGGCA
>VYZW01008648.1:2723-21037 GCA_013401315.1 Balaeniceps rex
GGGGTCCTGGTGGACACAAGATTCAACATGAGCCAGCAATGTGCCCTTGCCATAGAGAAGGCTAATGGTATCCTGGGCTGCATTAGCCAGAAGGTTGAGGAAAGTGATCCTTCCCCTCTACTCAGCACGGGTGAGACCACACCTGAAGTACTTTGTCCAATTGTGGCTCCTCAGTGCAAGAGAGACATGGGCATACTGGATAGAGTCCAGCAAAGAGCCACTAAGATGATTAAGGAACTTGAGCACCTCACATATGAGGAAAGGTTGAGAGAGCTGTGACTGTTCAACATGGAGAAGAGAAAACTCAGGGGGGAACTTGTCAATGTGTAAAAATATCTGAGGGGAGGGTGTAGAGAGTCAGGCTTTTTTCAGTTGTGCCCAGTGCCAGGACAAGAGCCACCATCTGAAGGTGCACAGGAGGTTCCATCTGAACATCAGGAAATACTTTTCTCTACAACAGAGAAAGGGATGGAAGAAGACCAGAAGTCTGCAGGATGGAAGAAGATCAGAAGTCTGCAAAGCAATGTCTGTCCTTAGACTCAGGGTTAAAGGAGCAAACACTAGGAGATCTGCTCTATCACAGAAATCTTGCCTGCTCCTGGGAAAGTTGAGTATATTTTTCTCAGTCTAGACTCTCCTTTCAAAAGTGTTTTAGACATTTAAGAGCATCAGACTTGTGATCCGTGCAACTCAGGCACTGGCATACTTAATTCTATGATTCTAACTCATTTTGAATAAGGGATTGAACTGAAATATAAACATTTGGAAAATAGTATCTTTGGGCCTCATTTTCCCATCTGTAACCTGGGGTGATAGCACTGCCTTGCCTCATAGGGATAAACACATTAGAAAATACTGTGGAACCAGGAGCCCACGTAAATGAATAGGGAGACTGTTGCTTTGAAGTCATTGTGTGGTCTGCCGCAACAGGGATAGTCANTTCACCACTATTTCAAAAGATGAATAAATCTGCAAGTGTTTTGTAGAACTTCCCAGGTCATACTGAGCCTGCTGGCTGTGTTTTGAATTAAAGCAATGATGCACACAGTTAAAAATGTGCATCTGAAGTGCGACACTGCCATTAGATTTATGAGAGATTTAGGTCTGTTTTATTTTGTGGTCTTTCATACTAAGAGTGATAAAAACAACTGTACAAATTAAGAATTACTGTAGCACTATAGTCTCCCTAGCTTATAAATTCAAGACTGGAAAAAAAAGTATTTTATATATCTCTGAAAGCCTATTTTTTCCATATATATTTTATGTAGCAGGCAGTCTAAGCATTAAAATATGAATAAATGGCTCCACATCTCCAGTCTATTTAAACAATGGTGCCATGGATTTGATTACTTAAACAATATAATAATGATTTACATTTACACAGCTCCTTTTACTGCAAGTGCTTTACAGACTGGCTGAACAGAGATCACTCCACCAACCACTGCTATCCTGTCACCTCTCAGTGAAATATTAGCTGCAGTTTGGCAGTCAGGTGATAGCGCAACTCCATTTTATGAGCAAAAAATAACTTCAGCATTTGCACTTATGGATACTTTAACCTAGGTAGGAAGTAATTAACTGAGTTTGAATTTCCCACAGCATAGTGGGATAAATACACCCATGCACTCTTCTAGTCAATTGCATGTCAATAAGAAAATGCTTTACGACTAAGGTGCTGCAAACTTCAGAAATATCTCAGTTGTGTAAGGTTGTTCTCTCAAACATCAGTGCCACGGTGAACACCAGGTCATGCATCAGAGGGGATGCTGCTGTCTAGATTGCTAATGCTTCTTGCAACGAAAGTTTATTGTGTGGAGGTCTACCAGCTAAAGACTGAAAACAGAGGAAGCCCTGCCCTGTTGCTGTTAGGGCAAATAATCTCAAAATCCTGATGCTGTAGTAAGCGTGATTACATTATTTTCTCCTGAGGACAGTTAGAAATACATAGTTCTGGTAATTTTAGAAAAGGCAAAGGATTAATTTATTCTGAAAGGCCCTAACATCTATCCTTACCTGTGATTTGGACAGTGGGTTCATACAAATGAAGACTTATGGGTAAATGCCTGCCACTCTTCTACCCCTTTTTCAGTTCTACTCTTGTCTCCAACCTGGCTAGGCACTGACCTTCCTCCGTGGCTCACAGTTGCCGCAAAAAATCCTTCCTCACCCTCAACACGTGAGCTAAGTTATTCCGGTTGCATTGTGTCTAGGATACAAACCTTGATATGGTCAAAACATTTATATATTTAAACACTGGTTAAAACAAGCATTGGGAGGAAGGACATCACATGAAGACATTAATCATCATGTATTAATCACTTGTATTTGACAGATTGAGACAGCAACTGTATAAAAAAAAGAACATGAAGTCACAGTCCCAAAGGGAAGCAAAATTTATACAAGCAGAGCAGGGGAAAGTTTGACATGGACATTGGATACTTCAGGTCATTTGCGAGTGGTTTGCAGCAGTAGTGTGCATTGACTTCTAGAGGACTCTCAGCAAGTGCAGGCTTGCTGAAAGGCATCAGACATAATGAAGAAGATGCTTCACAGAAGCATGTATTCTGGGCCTGTGAGGTTTTATTTGCTTCTGCTGAAAAAAATTTTATCTAGACTTTTCTTTTCATTTTGTCTGTCTTAATGGGAGAAGTACAGGGGCAAAGGCTATTTTAGGGTTGGGTTTTGTTTGTTTGTTTGTTTGTGTTTATTTTCTTCTTCTCACTTTTTCCCTTTGCAATATGAGAAATCTTTGAAAAATAAGAAAGAAAATGCAGTGAAAATGACAAAAATTACATGTATTGCCAGATAATAAAGTGGAAAATACAAATATAAATTATAAAATAAATATAATAAGCACACAAAAATAAGCAAGGATTAATGAAAAGTAAATGTACATCTTAGTATTGTCACTAAAGTTGTCCTAGATTGTTGTGACAAACTGTCATCCACCTGATGCTTGTACAGAAATTGATGAGAAATCCATTGGTCAGAGCCATTCCAGCTCATCATGAGCAGAGGCAGACCATGCAAACGCTACCCAGACCAATATTTTCTTGCTTGATAACTGCCACAGAAAGGCAAAATACTAAACATCCAGTTATCCCTACAGGAGATACGTCCCTTTATGTGAGTATGTGAGAAGTATGTGAGGGCACTTGCATTACTGCTGCCAAGCCACAGCGGCCCAGCAGAGCAGAGAAGGGCAAGCAGGGAAGGGCTGGACAGCACCTTTTGCTGACTTGGAGGCATTCCCATTTTCTTCAAAGTTTAACAACTGTCAAATAACATTTAGCAAGGTATGTGGAGAGGTTATATGCTACAGCTCTACCCCTGAGCTCTGCCTCAGGAGCTGAATACAGCAACAAAGGGCCTGATTCTCATCTCAGCCCCTGTTGTGCTGCTGGGAAGTAACCCCACCACAGCCAAGGGTGTTGCACAGAGTGGAAAGGAAATCACAATTGTTTTTCAGCATAAGACGGCAGTACCTCCATTTTATCTCTGCTGCAAATTATTTATTTAGCACATCAGAGGCTCAGCATTTTTACTTGAGGGGAATTCGGGATGAGCTAATTCTTGCCCATAACATCTGCCACATCATCTCTCTCAGCTGCTCTGAACCCAAATGCCAGGAGCTGTCCCCACCCATCATTGCAATAACAAGCTACACATCTGATGCCAAAATGAACTATTGAAATAAGATTTTGATTAAGCTTCAGGTGAGTCAACAATTTGATGTCTAAATGAAAAGTTTTAACATATTCAGATTCATACCATTCCTGAATATTAAGAAGCCAGCACACAGCTGCACAGTTACAACTATCTTTCCTGTTTCAAATCTAGGGCAGATTTATAGCAGTTCATGTGCTGCTCTGTACAAAAAAACTGTTGCCACTTGCTCAATGCTTAACAGTGTCAACCCCCCCCATCATTCATAGTCATGCAAAGTAATACTAGTTAGCACTGATAGTTACAAACATTAACTGATCAAATGCTTGACTGAAGGCTCAGAAATGAGTAGCCACTACTGACTCTGATGGGCTTTGGTTCAGCCTAAAAATCTTGCATTTTAGGGATTACCATTATTTTCTAGAGAGGCAGATGGAGGAAGAAGGAGGTTAAATAGTTTGCTCAAGGTAACTTGGCAAGCCAGTGGAAGAAACAACATGCCTACAGAATCACAGCTGGGAGTAGTTCTGATTTAGCTTTCAATGTGTTCCTAATAAATTCCTTCCTCACATTTCCCCTCATAATGTCATGATTTGGGGAGAAAATATAGCATTGTTGGTGTTGTTACTGTTGTTAAATATAGGTTATAAATCTGTTTGACTTGGGAAAGGCATCTTCAATAGTATCAAACTCGGATCAGGGCTTCACTGTAAGCATGTACCTATATAACAGAGGTGTGTCGTCTACTTAAAGGAATAGTGAAAACAATGAGGCTTGATTTCATTCATAGTTTATACACGTAATGCACATTTAAGCACCCAAGATGTTTCACTTGATGTCCGAGTTTTCACCTCTTCAGGTGGTGCCTGCAGCAGGTTCCTAATATTCCTTGTCTCTCCAGAGCTGATCCATTGAGTTCCAGGTGGTGTCAGAGATCCATTCTAATTCCTTCTTCATTTTGGGTCTCAGCTACTGACTTATGGGTCCTTTTAGGAGACATGGAAAAAGTATCAGTGACCACAGAGCGTGACAACTACTCCTAGCCTTTCTAAATCTGTCCCTGAGAACTTCCTCCCTCCCCTCACTTCATCCTCCATTTTAACTGGGACACCAGCAATCCAGGTAATCTCCAGAATACTGAGAAATCTCCTTCAAGAGTGCTGACCCTATAGTAAAAGTAGTGGCTGAAAACTACCTGCTTGGAGGAGAGGATATTTGTTTTTATCCACAGGTATTTTGCAAGACAGTTATAAACAAACAAACAAAAAAACTTAAAAGCATATTGTATTCCTAAACCATATTGAGTTCCTAAAATTGGCCTTGCCAGTTTGAGATCATTCTGCTTAACTTAGCTCCCACTTGCTCATGCACAGGCTCCAGGCTGTGGGTAGGTGAAACAGGGTGCCTTGACAGCTCCTGCCTCCCCAGCCATCTGACACCCCACCCAGTACAGCCCTGCTCTGAAGTCACAGGAAGCCTTTTTACCCATTTCAAAGTTGTCTTTGGTTTAGATTTTTTGGTAGGAGGTACTTGGAGGAGGGCACCTGCTCCTCCTGCAGCAGGTTCCTAATAGTCCTTGTCTCTCCAGTGCTGTCCAGTTGAGTTCTGACTGCAGGCATTGATTTGGGGTTCATGCAAGAAATTATGTTTAATTTTTTATTTTATCTATCAAATACATGAGACAGGACAAGGAGGATGGCAGGGGGAGAATAACTCAGTTACAAACACAGCCAAAACCTAGTGCCTTATTTCACTGCCGTAGCTGCAGACTCACCTATCTAATTGCTTGTTCTGAATTACCTATTATACCCTCTCTCTTTCATACCAGGCTTTCTGCTTGTATGCTCAGGTTTTTTTCAGAAAAACTGTACTTTTTTGTACAATGATTGCACTGGTTAACCCTTACATATGATAGCAATGATACAGCTTGTTTCCCTAGAGAAATGACTCATCATTTGAAAAATATAGAACTGAAAAAAACACAGCACTGGAAAAATAAAAAAGAATACAGAATACACTGGACTAAATAAATTGTATTATAAAGTCTTCATTAGCTTTAGCTTTTACAAGCCTGGTTATTTTTGGATTTGCCTATAACAGGTGGATTTTCTGAGCAAAATATATGTACTCAGAGTGAGCAAAAATCATTCTTTTCACGTGATCTGGTACTAGGTGAATACAACATGTGTTTCTCATTTAAACCTATTTTGAGGCTTTAATCAAGATGTTGATGGTGAGTAGTCTTTGTATTAATGCTCTGGTCAGAGAAGGATGAAAGAGGAGGATTTCAGACCAGCTGAAGAACTTAAAAGTTGAGGCAGAAATCAGATTCCTACTCCATGTAATTTTTTGAGTGTTGTACCTGTAGGTTTTCAATGAAGGCTTGTATTACAAGGAAGTAATTTATCCTTTCTTTGTTCTTAAAAAGGCACAGAAGAAATGTAGCTCAAATTTTCAATAGTAAAGAAAGAAAATGTGAGGTAATGGATGTCTTTGAAAACATAATATGGGTTATTTCATTGCCATATTACCCTTTCCCCCCAAAGGTGTCTTGTTTTACAGTCTAATATGAGGGCAGTACAGACATGTACCCTGTAATCCATAATAATCTGTAATAGGGCCAAGCACAAAGGTAATCCAGTCCTAGCTGAAGATAACAGGCTAGTACTGCAATCTAAAGAAACCTTGAAACTATAATGGCATTGAGAAATTTCTATGTTTAAAATTAAATGTTCTGATTTTCATAGCAGAGAAAAAGCAGCCCAGCCAGCGGGCTGATCTGCCCTATTGCCACAGCCCTGCTGATGTCTCAGAGTCACAGCCTGATCATATTAGGTCCCAGAGCATTTGATGAGAATCCCACGAAGTGACACGGCCCAGAAAGGAAACAGGAATTGGCTTCAGCCTTTGGCGGAGGGCACTGTAGAGTGGACACAAAAATCATCTGTGTGCTACAGCAACAGAGAGGGATGCACTGGTGCTGGGCGAGAGAGAGAGATACGTAGCCTGGCACCCTCGGATGGGAAAGAACTCATCCACTAGAGGCTACAGCTGTGCTTTAGGGCGGCTGAAAAATCCCTGTAGACAGCAAGGTAAGGCTATATCATAACCCCCTTCTGTTCAGCTGCTCCTGGTTTATGGATTAGTTTATTTGCAGAGATGAACAGTTTGAGACAGCCAACACTAGGTGTGAATTTGTGCTGAATTTGCCCATCTGTCCTCCCTCCCCTTCCCCTTGCATCACCTGAATTTGCTTAGGTTTAAATTTTGTAATATATTTATTACCTCATAATTTACTTAATTTTGACAAGAAAACAAATAATAGAGCTGTTTGCTCAACACAAAACTTTTTTTTTTAATTATCTATTTGTTTATTTAATCAGCTTGTATTGTGGAATTGGTTCTTACGTAGGTATCCCAAACCATGCTCTGAATTTTTCTCAGAGTGGGGATTGCACAGGCAGTAGCTGCCCGATAGACATATGGGCAGCTGACAGCATCAAGGCACCCCACCAGCAGCTCTGTCGTCTGGCAGATTGCCTCAGAGAGTTGGGCTTGATGAATCAGTCCTTCTGCTGATGCTGAGAGGGTGGGGGATGCCTGCGCCTCGTCTCCAGAAGGCTGCTGCAGAATGAGAAAGACACATGCCAGTGATTGCTGAGCTTCTCCTCATGTTGTACTGCAGAGTTGGGATGGCAGCATCCAAACGAACTTGAGTCTTGCTAATTTGAGCATGTAGAGGCAGAATTTCAGCTTGGTTACTCTGGGGCAAGGGTGGGTCGCTAGTCTGGTGCCCGCTCTTGTCTCTGCTGCGTGCAGAGGTTCAAGGCCTGGGAGTGCCATGGGAAAGAATTTGACAGCACTGCTGAGGTTGGGCAATGGGAGAGGGGAGGAGAAATGAAGGCAACTGGCTTGAAACCTTTCTGTCTCTCTGTGCCTCTTCCCTTTCATCCCTAGAAGGGAGCCAGATGTTCACGTAAGCTGAGCAGGCAACAGAGCCAAAAGGACTCCTGCTTCTCTCCTCCACCCCTTGATCCTTGCAGCCTCCTCTGGTTGCTGTTTCAGTCAATGACGTGACAGTGCCTTGCTCTTTGTGTGGGCGGAAGGAGGAACGGCCACCATGGAAGGAGTCACCTTCAGAACATGGCTCCTCTCGTCCAGGGCCTCAGAGCGCCCAGGGTGGCTACTGTCACAGGCTGCTGGCTGAGCAGAGGGAAGTGACAGCCCCCTCTTCTCTGGGTAGTGTCAGACAAACCTCCTGCACCTTCAGTGGCACTAGCAATGCTGCCATCTCTCTGCTAGAAAAACAGTGCAGAAGTACCTCTGATAGATGCTTGGCTCTTGTGTGATTTACTTAGGGAGATGAGCCACATTGAGGACACAAGGCTATGTGAATGGCTAGTAGTTTAAATTCTGTTTTCTTTCTCCAGGGACACTAATGCTTTTTATGAGGTGAAGGACTGTTTAAAAAGGGAAGGATGAAATAAACACTGGGAGCAGGATTTACACTTGTGAAGAGTGTTAACAAAAGCCTGAGGGACTGCAATAGTCACATTTCAGGGCTCAGTACGCACCTTTGTACAATACCAGGTTGGAGTGGGATGAAAAGGTGGCGAGACCTTGTGCTATACAAACTCTGCCTAATGGAAACATCCGAGGTTTTAGCTGTTTGGGTTTTTTTCCCCACTAAAACATAATATTGTTGTTTGTTTCACCTGTTCTCTTTGTTTTTCCCATCCAGGCTCTCTCATGGTAGATAATTATATTGGCTGTGGTTTAATTATCTAATTATGCCAGAGCTGGAGTATTTTTCAGAGCAAATCCTTTTATTTAGTTGTTCTTAAGCACCTTCCCTTTGGGTTTTCTCCTAGAATTTTCTTTGTATTTCATTGTGTGGTAGCACAGGTGTTTATAACTGGTTTCACTGGGTTTTATGAACATGCTGGTTATCCAAGCGGAGTGAAAGGAATAGCACTTTGGAGGGCAGAGGTGGCATACTCCTGGGAGTAGCACACTGAAATAAAACTTCCTGCAGAATTTAGTTGATATTTTGGCTTTAGAGTAGAAAATAATAATAATGGTATAGCTTTACTCCAGAAAAAGTGATTTTAACCTTCATATTGACACCTTTAAAGGACACATTTTATCTAGCAAGTATAAAGCTTTATGAATTCAGCCTTTGCATCTCCAAACAAAAAAAAATTCCCTTTTCCTTAGCAGGCTTAGTTTGTCGGTATGTAAATCTTGCTCCTGTTTCTAGCTGTACTGTACGCAAAGATTTAGGTGCTCACTGAGGTGCTGAACTAAAGGTTACAGGTGAATGGAATGAAAGCTGGCTGTTTTTTCTTCAAAAACCCAAAGAAGACAAGGAGTAGCACAGAGAAGCAGGCAAGGAGAGCTGCCCTTTGGCCTGATTAGCACACATAGTGGTAAGGTTTATGCTGCTGCAACGTGGAATGGTAACATGTGTTTTTTCCAGTGGTGCCTAACTTGGGCAAAGTCCTACAACTTCCTGTCCAAATCCATATAACCTTGTAGTGTTGCTGGCTGATCACACTTCTCCATTCCTTGCTATTTCATAGCTGTCCATTTAGAGTCACTAGATGTTGTTCAACTACCAAAGGCAGTATTGAGCAAAGTCTTAGACTTTTTGCTGCCTCACTGCTTTCACTGTGTGTATGTGGGATTGTGCTGTAGACAATTTTCTTCTTTCTTGGCACTGCTTGGATATGGCTAGTCACAGTAACAAGGCTAGGGCTTTGAATGGGAACCTGCATTTACTATGAACTTAGTTGGGATCGCGCTCTAGCTCAAGGTGGCCAAGCTATGACTCTACAGCTGCATGGTGCTGAGAAGTTTCCAGCTTTGCTAGTCATGGTGACCCACCTCCTGACAGTTTGCTGGTCCCCATACTTCCCTAGTTAAGATTGGATTAACATGCTTGCTGAGCTTCATGTCCATCAGTTAGTGAAACTGTATGTCTGCACTAGGTTAAAACCTGTTTTCTGCCCCTCTTTACGTGATTTCACTCCAGAAACTTTCCATGATTTTAGGGTAGCAAAGGGAGTCCAGGAAAAGCCATAGAAGCAAAGTCCTTCTTCCTACTTAGAGAAAGTCCCTGAGGACATGATCTGCAAGTGTTTTCCTGGCTTCTGCTATTTTCCTCTCTTCTGCTTAACCCTGGTTAAGCTTGTTGATGACAGGGAGGCATATACTCAAAAAAGCTGCAGCCTTCTTTTCAAATCAGGTCACACTTACTAGTTCCCAAACAAGAGATGTTATCTTGGGGAAATTTTTAAGCTAGTGCCTCAGTTTACCCAAAGCAAACCTCTATCGGCCGTATAATGGGACAGAACCACAAAGTAAGTGATTGCTCCTTACATTGCACAAGGAGCAGATTTAAAAATTAATTAAAAAAAAAAAGATCCACACTAGTTCGTCTCACAGTCATCGCAGCAGCGTGCAACATCTGTCTAGCACACCCTCCAACCACCTGCCTTTGCAATGACTATGAAGGAGCAAACCATATATCAACTCAGTTTTATTTTCTAGCGCCGTTTCAAATGGAACAAACCCTGGAATATCTGTCCCATGGGAAAGTCCAATATTGCAACATCTGTTTCTGTCAAGAATCAGGCTGAAAATTCTCCATAACAGTTGCTTTGTTTGCTTATGGAAAGAAAACTTTAAAAGTATTTGATTTGGAAATGTGGAAATGTTCCTATCAATCTCTTTGTGGATGTTACAGCTTTGAGAGTAACAGTCCCATCCCCACCATACATCATGCCCCTTGGGGAGTTATTCTCCTCCTGGAAGCAATGCTCCCTAAATTCATCACATTCACTTTTCACTCTCTCCCCTCACCACAGAGGTCTTCCTTCCCTGCATATCGTCCCTGCTTTCAGCCCCCGTGGTGGTGAAGGGATGGTCATGGTGTACAAGGAGAAGGGGCAGCTGTCTGTGGGAGAGTGAGAAAGGAGCAGAGGATGTGGTGGAGGAGTGGGAAAGGAGCGGAGTATGTGATGGAGGAACAGAGCAGGGACTGGAAGCAGAGCACGCCTCACAGGTGCCAGGGAGAGGAAGAGCATTGTGGCTTCCCACAGCTATAGCTTTCATTTTAATTTTCCTGACAAGAGACAAGAAAAAACTGGATCTAGAAGAACCCCCTATTTTAACACTAAAAATTTGTTTCGTTTAAGGTATCCGACTGGCTTTGCCATCAGAATACCAAGGTTTTGTTAGACGCATCTAGTGTTAGTGCCTGAAGAGCTTTGAACACGTGGTCTGAGAGACATCCTACTAATGCAAAATACTTGCGCACTTTACACAAGCTCCCTCAGGGAGGGGATGATTTGGTGTAAGTAATGAATCCCTCTGCCAGACAGAAACCAAATGGCTCTGCCTTATGCAGCCACAGCTGCAGGAGCCGAAAACCTCCGTCTGAAGTTCGTGTGCTGGGAGCCATCACATTTTTCAGTCGTTCCCCAACACTAGCAACAGATACCACATTTGTCCCATCCCAGCTGCACCCTCCCCACTAAGGTTTGCACTTAGGTGAAACAATAAGCCCCTCTTACATTTTCAGATGTTTTGCTCAATTTTGAGTGCATGATGTTTTGTCTTTTTCCTTGCAGTGACAGCACAACTTACCAGGTGACACGCATTGCTGTTTATCTGCAGTGCTGTCTCTTACATGTTGTTTTGATGACAGTTCAAAAAGGCAGAGCTGCACAACATTTAGCTAAAGGCAGAGGAATGAAGATGGAAGGTACAATATGAAAAGGGTGACATATATGAACACATAAAAAGGTACATGAAGGCAGAGGGATCAATTCTGGGGGAAAAAATTCTTTATCTTTCCTCCCCCTTTCCATCCCCAAATATGAATTAACTGTAACTTTGCTTAATGCAATCCTTATTTCTTTTCATCTTGTTCCCCTATGGATTTTTCTACAAATCAAGAGCTGAGTAGAGCTAAGTCACAACAGACAACTTGTCACGACTGGAACCTCTTTTTCCACTTGTGATTTAATCCATGACCAAACCGAGAGTTCTTCAGCTTTATTTTCTATTCAGAATTATCAAGCTGGAGATTTTGTGAGACTTTTTGCTAACTAGTGTAATTATAAGAGCTATGACTTTTGACTTTTCTGTGCAGAGATTTTTTTTGTTTAAATGTTTCTGCTAGATAAATCATTTAGGACTGTGTTTTATGATTTGACTGTCTGTTTATCCTTATGCTCTCTCTTCCCACCCCACTATTTTGAGATACCTTTTATGCTAACCATTATTTTACTGAGCACAGGTAGATGAATACATACTTAGGACACAGTTTCATCAGTCAACACAGGATGTTCCTGATACATGTATCTATCATATACATAATGGTAACCACACTTGAGATATCACAGCTGTAAGCAACTTGCCATGAGGACTCAGAGATAAGAAATGCAATATTGCTTCCAAGGATGGGTTAACACACACAGTTCTCTAAAAATTTGGTATTTTCTCTACTCCAGAACAAGGGTAACATGAGGTGGGTTTTTTTGCTGTAAAGTAGGCCAGGAATGGAAGCAGAACAGCCTTTTCCGTGGGTTCCAGTCCTATTTTTCATCCTCAGAAGCTATGGAAATTTCACTGCTGTTCAGTCAGATTTGGATAAGCACCAAAACTTTGCAGAGACTGACTATTCAAAGAAATATTCAAGCTTTTCTTAATTAGGCCATTGCTAATTCTAAATATCAATAGGTAGAACAACTCAGAAAATTGTAGACCTTTTTCCCCCAAAATGAAATGTGAAATTATAAACCATGTAAGAAATATATGTAGGAAATAATATTCTATTCCATTAAAATTTTAAAGGTTTTCACTGAAAAAAAAGCAGTAAAAAAGAGCTTCCTAAGTTCTGCTTTTGAAAATGGATAGCTGAAAAGGCTAAATTTTTTTTCTTGAACCTGTGAACACTCTTATTAAAAATAAAATATGCAAATAGAATTACTTCATTTTAATTATTTTTTTTTAAAAAAAAAAAAAGCTTCTGAGAACTACGGGAGGCTTTTCTGTTATGAGTCCAGAAAAGCTGTGTTAAACTTCAAAGCAGAACTTTACGGTGTGTAGCTGAGAGTTCCTACAGTTAGCATTTTGGCAATCTCACATGCCTTCTGTTTTGTTTACGGAAAAGTTGAGTGTAGTTGACAACCTACACAAACAGACTGCCTGGCTCCCCAGGAGAGGTTTCCATACCACCTAGCTCCAGCATCTAGTTTAGACAGAGATTGCAGAATCTCAAGGAGGGTCACCCTTCCTCCTCTTGCCAGATCCAACACACAGTCAGAGCGGAGTGACAGCCGCTCTCTCTTTCCCTGGGGCTCACGTCAGATGGACCTGTGAGCTGGACTCACCACAGCCCCAGGAAGCAGGGCTGTCCCCCCATGTTGCCAGGTTGGGGGCAAGACTCTGTCTCTCTGTAGTGGTAGATTTTGAGCTCTGGCCAGCCAGGAAGGTGGAGCTTTTAGTGGCTGAGCCATTTGTAGATGATGCACTAGCCTAAACATAGTCCAGCTCTCTCTGATACATGAATTTGTTCTACAGAGCTATCAGAAATAAAAACTTTTGGTGGATAAAATCAGCAGATATATCTCTGAATGGTGTGACTGATACACTACTCCCACAGGCAGTCCTTTTGAAGGCTGGTTCGTGATGTTGTTATACAGCTGCTTTTGGGATAAGTCGTGTGCTTCAGAATGCGCTTCCCAGCACAACTGCAAATGAAATGACTGCCTCAGATGCAGATACTGTGGACAATAAGTGATGTCTGCCTGTCTGATATTTTCTTCCTGCAAAGTGAACAACAGCGAACAGAGTATAGAAAGTAACAATAACCAGCCTTAACTTACTTCTCTGATTTCTCCTATCAGTGATCTGGTTTCCCCCTGTTGTGTTACATGTGCATATTAATCTGAAAACTATAGCCTGACTTGTGAAGAAACTCCTAGAGAGCTGACAATTTTTTGTTGGCTTGGAAAGATTTATAGATTTATCTGTTCCGGGGATGTTCCATCATTCTCAAATGCTGAAGCTTTGAGTGAGTTATGGCCCTGAGGAGAGTGAAATGCAACTATTAATCATTGGCAGCAATGGGATATCCTCCGTGGGCATCATGTGCCATTGTCAGTAGATCACAGAACTGCTGTTGACCTTGAACGGAGAAAAGTAAAGGATAAAGGTCATCTTTATTTCATCTACACAACAAAAGTTTTGAAAATGGCTTGTCATGAAAGCATTAAAGATCTGCTGCACAAAACCCTTGGGCTGAATGATACTGGCTTCCCCCACAGACTTTCTGATGATCAGAGTGATAATAGAGGCACCTTAGAACTGAGTAGTACTATAGAAACTGTAACTAACATGCTAAGCTGAAAAGACACTGGTTTTATGTTGTTCTGTGTTCATGTGGTCCTGTGACCTTCAGAAAAAGCTTCTAAATGTTTGGGGGGTTTTTCTATGTCTCTTTTAATAGTGACAATAACACACAGAAGTTCCTCACAGTCACAGGCACATTTCAAGTGGAAGTGGCTGGATACAAAACAAATAACCTATCTCTGGACACTCCAGAGCTGGCTTTAAATACATGGGACTACCTTCCTTTTCCTTTTACACATGAAATGTCATAGTCTTCCTTTTTCCATGGTGTCTTTGCATCCCCTTCTATTTCAAGCAGTTGTCCCAGGTCTTTTCCCATAAATAAACTCTGGATACTTGTCTTCATGTTTATCATGGCCTTGGGCAGATTGCCTGTGGCCACCTGGGCTTTCTCAAGGCTATCCCTCAACCATTTTATGAGGAGCCATTGACTAGCCAGTTGTCTTGGCCAATAACAGACCATCCATCACCCATGACATTATTCTTTATATTCCAAATCTCTGCAATCCCTGCCCTCCTCCCCCAAGTATAGAAGATCATACCATCCTCTGACTCTTCCAAAAGCAAAATTCACAACTTCAATAATTCACAACAGCTTTAAATAGGCTGACTTTGTCTCCATCCTGCCTCAGAGTCTGTTGTTTGCTTATTGGTTTGTCTTTATGTGCAGGTGTGTAAACCACTCTTTATATTTCTCAGGGTGAAGTGAAGACCTATATGTTCAAACTGGAAATGAGCTGTGACATTTTAACCTTATGGTATGAACCAGTAGGAGTGACCGACTCCTCATCCCCTGAGAAATCCTTAGGACCATATGTCCAGTAAACCACTGTGCTGGGGCTCAGTGGAAGAACCCTTGCATAAACTCCTCAGCCTGTGCTGGACTCTGCTGTCCAGGAGGTCAGACTAGATGATCATGACTACCCATACTGCTCTTAATATTTGGGAACCAGCCCCCTACAAAGGCAAGAATGTAAAAGCAGTCAAACTGTCAATCAAAGTCTTCTGGTAAAGTCATCAGGTTCAATAAAACTGAACATCTCTGTGTACACTAATGCTGCAATTGTATGCATTAAGATTTCAATTGCCTTAACTTTTGTGACTGTGAATACTCATTACATTAACTGGCAGTCATGTCACAGCAGTCATATGCTGAATGGATCTTCTTAGGCTGTATCAAAAAAAGGTGTTACCTGGCCTCATCTTCCTTGAGAAATAAGAAGAGTCTTTTTAACTGACGTGGTAGAAGGCTGTCAGTCTTTCAGTCAGTGCTTGTCTCTAAGTGCCAACCCTCCCCTTACAGTCCTGAAAGTAAGGCTGGTGGAAACAACAGGTACTGATAATTTCAGAGAGTCCTGGTCTAGAGCTCTGGTAGGAAAGATCCTACCAAACCTTAAGCAATGTCCACAGGTGCAGAAAGCACATGACAGGATCAAAGTCTCTCTCTATTATTGTTTATTCCCTGGGTAAGCTATTAAGCTATGACCCATTAAGTCTCTCCTGTCCTGTTCCTCTGGAATACTTTCAATAGATTTTATCTCAGCAAGATCCAGTTTGATAGAAACATTTGTACTTGTGAGTAAACTGGGAAGAGGGTATTATACTTTACACTGGGCTGCAACGGAGACGGAAAAATATGAAAATGTAAACTTCTTTCTTGCTTGACTGTAGGGATGCTCTTTGCTAGCCAGTCCCTTGGACAATTCCTCCAATGATATTTTGAGCACTGCAGACACATCTCTCTGCCTTTCAGCCTGCCTTCTGTGCTGTTAGTCATTGTGGAAGAGGTTTGGTCTAGATCTGTCTTTTTGGGTGTGGTGTTGTCTGGGATGTTTAGTGGTCACCAGAGTCATTCATCAGTGTCTTCCTCTTTGCTGCTTCTGCTGGTGTTATTGATATGCCTGTGTCAAGGTCTCAAGTACTGCAATACCAGCAGGGCTGCAGTTGAGAGACTGCAGTATCAGGTTTCTCTTAAGAAATAATCAGAGACTTAGTCCAGTGGTGCAGGTTTGGCCAGGTTTAGTGAGCACAAGCACAGGCTTAAAACACTTCTGCTGATACTCACTGAAGGAAGAGTTAGGGCATAGTGTGCTGGTGGCTGGGTGAACAGTCTCCGTACCAAAAGGCTCCCTAGGACCACTGTGCTCATCACCATGACTCTACTCTGATTTAACCAAGATGAAACCAGCTGATGCATTTGCATTTTTGCTGTATCATCTTTTATGTCCATACTGTCCCATATAGTTCCAATTCACCTTTATCTGAGTCATCCTGCACCCGTGGTAGACTTTTCTTGCTCCCATCCTTAAAAGCGTGCCCTCCTGACACCAGCCATCGTCAAACTTCTAATTTCTGCTTAGGTAGGGGGTTTGTGTTTCAGTCAGGTTTCCTAGCTAGGTCCACTTTTGTCATGCCTTAGTAAACTTTTGTGTGGGCAACTGCAGTAGCCATTGCTCTGCCAAGCCTTAAATCTATTTTAGCCAATGCACAGAAACATTGGAGGAGCCAACTCCACCTGTATACGATTGTCTTATAGCCAAAAATAGAGCCAGGTGTTCCTTCAACTCAGAGTAGCTGTCTCTTGAATTTTATAAAGGATTTCCTTTAGAAACTATTTTAGTTAGATACTTTTGGATATTGGTTAAAGCATTCTGAAGTCCTCAAAGTATTTGCCTAAAACTGTAGTGAATTCCTGTGAAATAATGACTCTTTGCTTTCATCACATGGGTGTCTCTGAAGATGTTTATAGGTTCTTGAGGGAGACAAACCTTGTAATCTGAGAAGATTGCTTTGGGATAAAATTATCATGCTAATATCTTCTCTCTCAAACTCAGAGCAGCATAGAAATTTATAACTTTGAAAATCTGTCTTTTCACATGATTACAGGTTGCTCTCTTCAGAGACAAAAAATTGTGGCATAATGTCACCAAATACTCCAGAATCTGAATTTCATACTTATGGGGAATGAATCTAGACAAATCTAGGATGATGAACCCAGAAAGGAGGATAACTTTTGTATATTTGTTTTTGCATCTTATGCAACTAGTCTCTGGCAGTAGAGCAGATCCAAGTTTGCTGAGCAATACATAAAAGGCCAGTTGTAGTGGGAGTGGGCTTTTCTCTCTCGAGGAATCATTAGCATGTTGGAAAGGAGTAGACAGAAAAATGCTGAACTTGAGCAGTTTGGGAAAGAAAAAGAGATGCTATCTCCTAAATTCTTCATTGGGGAATGTGTATAAGTGATCCATACAGATACACTCCTACAAGACAACCCTTTTTTTAGGCTGTACCATATGTTCAGGAGGAGCAATCACATTTGTCTTCGTGCTGGAGGGAGGGTGGAGTGATTCATTCCAGAGCAAGGTAAAAAAAATAAAAATCCACAGAGCAGTGGATTCAGAAATATGTCTATGAATGTTCTGGGATATGTCAGAGAATAAAGAGGCCAGTATCTGGAGACAAACACAGAGTGCACATGAGAAAACAAGACCTAGGTGAAACCTGCGGCAGGCCACCATGTATTTATACTATGGAGTGAAAAATTGCACTGGTGGTTACAAAAACATTTCCATCCATTCACCTTTTCTATGGCACTGCAAAAAGTTTCCAGCATGGTCATTAAAAAGCAACTAATATTCTGAAACATAGCTATGAAGTTTAGTCATGACAGAATAAATTCTTTTCTACTGCTGAGGTGTTAAAACCAATTAAGCATTCTTCAATATTTCATTGAAATTTAATCACTGTGAGTCAGAGTTATACCTTCATTAGGTGCATAGCCACATGAATTTAGGACAAGATTATCTTTGACTTGTGGCTTATAGTCAGTGTAGAAGAGAGAAACACATGTATTGTGGGGAATCATTTGGCTCTGTCTGTAGTTTCTGTTGGCTGAGATAAGTTAATTTTAATCTGCCCATGAGGCACATTAGATAGTAACTTCTCCAAGTTATGTAAAAGGCAGCAGCTTGTAGTTTTCTGCAGTGCCACAGCTATCTTCACTTCATCCCCGAATGTAGCACTTTTCAATCACTAAATAATGATTTGTGGCACTGTCACAGTAGGGCCAGTATTTCCCAAGTCAGGTCTAGGAAAAAGGTTCACACTGAACATGAGGGGGTGGTACAAATACACACCTGCAAAGACTGTGTGCACATGGCCAGGAAAGGACTACACCTTAAATGTCTCTTCTGAAAGCAATCCTGAATCTTAAAGTGGATAGGAAG
>VYZW01008651.1:8967-52710 GCA_013401315.1 Balaeniceps rex
GCACTACAGGGGCAGTTTGTCCTTTACCTCTTGCATGTTTTAGCACTCATAGTAATGTGTTTGTGAAACAAACCAGATCAGTCCATCTGACCAAAAACTAGCATCCCTCTATAGCTTTAAGGTTGATCAGCCCCCTGGTGTGGCTGACTACAGACACAATCACTAGAACCACACAGAAAGAGTGGAGCAGAAAGGAGACACTACAACAGCCAGTTACCATCTTCAGCAGCACTATCGATTTGCTTTGGATTAAACTGACCACAAAACCATGACCACGCACTGTTTAACATGTCAAATTCAACCAACACTTACTCAATGGAGAGAATCAATTTCTAAGGACCTAGTCTTTGCTGTCCTCCATTGCTCATTTCTTTCTCAGTAAACATAAAAAACCCACCTAGACTCCACACAGACTTGTCAGTCTCTCTATTCTAACCCTAAACTGCTCATCAGAAGTCAATTCTACTATAGTGGATGAGGGTGAGTGTGAATACTATCAAAAAAAGTCCTTTATTCTCCTATCTATCCTATAGGAACTATGGTACTGATTTACGTAAAACACCTGAAAATTTAAAACATGCCATGAGAGCTGACGAAGCTATGGTTTATTTATAGCTCTTTTACAAACTTTTATCTGGACACCACTAATGCAGTTAAGTGTATAGAATGTAATTTCCTCCATCAAAGCAAACTCAGGCAATAATTGAAAGAAAGATGTCTCCTGTATGCTCCCAATTTACCCTTCATACCTGCTCCACAAAACTCCTATTTGTACCAAAAATTCACAGAGCTACATGCCTATACTATTTATGTTCCTATGGGGCTCTTGTCTCGCCAGATTACATCCACACTGCTCTCTGTCCAGCTAAAGTTCAGGCAACCTATCACAACCAACCGCTTCGCATGAGTTTGGTTCCTTCAAGAAATGAGCCCAGAAACAACCTGTCTGCCTAGCACTGGACAAATAACATTATCACAAGGCCTCATGGCAGAAAGAACATGGTGAAAGAACAGTCACTGTCACACACAGGGAACCAAAGCACACTAACATGGACTGTGAGCTAACCAGAGACCTTGCCTGAATATGGGTTTGCATTTGACAAGCCTGGATTTGAGTTTTGACTCAGGTTTGTCTTCAAATGGCAATTTAAATATATGTTCCCAGTTTGCTGTTGAACTGGCAGCTGGAAAAAAAAAAATTAATTTGTGGTTTGAGAACGCATGAAATGCAACTCAAAATAACACAGAATCCTACGTACAGTTTTGCTGTTACTTTACTGAGCATAGCCATAATCCCAAGCTCTTGATTGTGTGAGATTGCAACACTGGGTCAGTAAGAGTCCCATCAGCTCCAACCAGTGTCTTGTTAAGCATGAATGTCAGATCTGATGCAACATGTTCTCATGTTCTGACATTTCTCTCATCTAAAACTTAAGGATCTTAAGTATTTTTCTCAGCCTGCTGGCACCAAAAAAAAAAAAGGCAAAAAAGCGCATGGGGCACAACTAGAAAGATCTAACAAGAAAGGATCAGGCAGGATGGAAAGTCTGGGAACAGAGACAAAGGGAGATTAATAATGGCTGTGCAGGAAGAACACACAAACAGCACCGTGGGAAGAGGTAAAAAAGGAAATGTTACTAGAATCACGCAAAGTGATAGCTCCAAGATGGCTTCTTGCAAAGAATTCCCATTCATTTGCTTTATGTTATGCCTACGTTAATATATGTGACTATACCTTTAGACAATTGCATCAACAGTTGGCTAATAAACCCAATCAAGTTTTAATCTTTCAGGGACCACAGAGAAGGTGATATTTAATAGGTATCTGTATTGTTATAGAGCATTTTCATTAAGCTAAAAGCATTAGATTGAAAGTACAGTATTAATATTTACATGTTACAAAACTAGGATGGATCAAATATCGCTATTGTATGTGTTTTGCATTTTAATCATGGAAAAAAGTAGAAGTGGCCCAGAGTAACGTTAGATTAAAATATACCATATTACATCACAGAAAAATTAAGAACACTAAATGCAGGCCAGAAAGATGCATAGCAGCCTGCCTGTTCTGAACACAGAGGGAAAGGCAGGTGTCACACGCCCTCTTACTCCTTTGCACTAGCACTCCACAATTCCCACTTGCGTGAATAGAGGACTCCTGATTCACACAAGCAAGCAAGAAGAAACAGTCTTGACTTTTGCTCTCTTGCAGCTACTGTAACAAAAGGGCAGGCCACTGCCAGGACAGGCAGATTCTTCCTCTCAAGGTAATTCAGAGAGCACAGAAGCACACAGTCCTCATTCCAGACTCGGCTGTAACATCACAGTCTAACCCTGAACAAATAAATGAAACGCTGGCATGAAAACTTGTGCTTGCCATTGTGAATCAGGTTAACAAGAATATAATATCCAAAATAAACAGAAGTAACTGTTCTGCCAAATTCACAACTGAAACTCTGGTCAGCACTACACTGAGCCTTAGGCATCACTTCAAATAAGCATGATTATGTGGAAAAAATTTAGCAGATGAAAAGCTGGGGGGCAGGGAGATTCAAGAGTTAGCAAGTTCTACCCAGAGAATTACAGTGGGAAAGGATTTTTTTTTGATAACTGCCTACAAAACACACTTAACTTAAAATGAAAATGGGAGCAAATTATTCTTATTAGTCAGCAGCAACAAACAAGCAGTAATGAGGTTCACAGCATGATAAAAATGTTGGTTTATTACCTATCCCACAGGAGTATTATGAGGATTAAGTCACTTATATCTATACAATATATGGAGTGTTGAATGAAAACATTATGAAAATTGAAGGATATTACATTTGAGAAAAACAACACTCAAGCAAAGGACTGAGCTTTCAAGAAAGCTCACTGAAGATTCACTTGTCTAGACTGAAGCTTTCACAGAGATTTAGAAAGAGACAGCAGCCAATTAAACCCCTTCTAAACCAAATACCACCACACTTTTCCTGATTCCCACATAACTTTACTCAGATGTCTGCTCCCAAATGGTTTCCATGTTACTCTATGCCTCAGTGAAAATGCTATTATAGAGAAAACAGGAAAAAAAAAGATTTTGAAGAGAAAATAACTAAGTCCAACCTGTTATCTAGAGAGGGGAATATCATTTAACATGTTACATAACAAACCAGTAACATATCCTGCATCCACTATCCATATTCCCAAACCTTTACAAAGCTGATGCAATATATTTTCTAATACTATTAAGTTTCAAAATGCCAGCTCAGTGTTTCTCACACATCGTCAATACAGACTGCCACATGGCATGGAAAACACATGTACGCTTTTCCAAAGAGACTAATGAAGTATTTTTACAGTTAAGTTTAACCATTTTCAGATAAGGAAGTGATTTCCAAACGATGAATGTCACTTCCAGGCAGCTACAAGTATCCTATACTGGTGTATTTCTGATAGCAAGAAGATACCACGTTCAGCACTCCACAATACACTGAGCAGAGAACACTGTAGAGAAGTACACAGCACAGTGCACATATACTGAACGCAAACACATGTATGTTCTGGGTATCATATGTTAAGATACCCAATGCCAGTTAAAATATCCCAAATCTTGACAGTAAGTTACTTAACAAATCTTCACAAATACAACCTATTTTAGCATACTCACCACAAATGATCAGTATCTGACAAGACAACATCCCTTTCAGTCAGCAGTTTGGCTACAACAACTATTTTTACCATTTAGAGAAGGAAGTCTATAATGATAATAGCAGACCTACTAGCAATGTTAAGGGTTTCTGTCTCATGAGTTTTTCACTTCTAACAATTTTTTTAAGCCTTTCCTCTCAACTAAAGGAAAATTGCATGCCTGTGAAATAATTAAAGTGTTACAGGTACTTTGCAAAGAACCGAAAACATGCTAAATCCCTAGATCTCAATCAAGTGTGCTCTGTTTACAATGAAAGATTAAATTTATGATTGAATGCACAAACTCTACCAAAGAAGTGAAAAATCCCACAATATTTTTTGTTACAGCAGTAACAAGAGCTTTATATTTGGAACACAACTGATCACTTTAACAACATGCTAAAAGGCACAGCAACTGACTTGCTCTTCTTTACATACACTTTATCTCCATGGCTAACAAAAGTACAGGCCAAGTAAAGTTGCTGGCTACCATCTTCCTCAGCATCAGTTTAAAAAGTTCTTTTACCTACCCAGCGAATATTCTTGCAGCATTTCAACAAATTATTTCAGTTTGCTTGAATGCTGCTCCCTCAAAGAGTTGGCATGAGTGTTAGTTATGAAGGTCCCTAAGCTCTTTTAAACTCTTTTCGATCTAAAAACATCACTAATTTGTTAGCTTTTTCTAGACACTGCAAAACTAACTTCTTACAAGCTACTGAGATTTTCATACTACTTCAGAAGAATTCTGCATACTCAGAGTTCATGTCAGCTTATGCATAGCTCCCCATCTCCCTTTCTGGCCTTAGTCATTTTGTCTGTCCAAAACACAACTGCATTTGTCACACACAAGGGAGACAGCTTATGCACTAGACAGGCACTAAACATGAATATCATGTTTTAAAAATTAGATTAAAACTAAACATGCTGAACAAGAATTTTTTTTTTAAAGCTACACCAATTACATGTAACACAGTAATCAATCATACAGATGCATGTGTCAAGACAGACACTGACATACACTAAGCTATTGCTTAAACGTGATGCTTGTGCATTTTCAGCTTAGAAGTACACAAAAGCTGAACATATAATAATCCAACCTACATACCATCTCCCCACACCCTGCCTAGTATATATGTATATTAAGCCTAAGCAGCAGCTGTGTCCTAGCCAACAAAGAGACTGGTGCAAGCACAGCTGAGGATACTCTACACAAGAAGGTGAGGATTAACTACACACCACCTCCTTGATTGTTACCAGGAACCAATACAATACATGCTGGAAGTAGGACAGGAATTCCTCAAACCTGGGTGAAGAAACTTAAATGTTTCCCAATCATTCTCCAACTATTGCCCCAAACATCAGTACCTGCCTACTAGTAAGAATACGCCAGCTGCAGATGAGGTATGGTCCAGGGCCAAATGAATAAGCTCTTCTGGATCTATGATGACTGCTTGCAGAGCCAGCTCAGACTCGAGCCAGCCAGCTCATTAGCTGGGGTAGGACAGTAAAAGCAAGCACCAGCTATTCTGTTCCCAGAAAGGTAAAAAGAAACAAAAAAAGTATAGCAATTTTCCTCAAGCAAGACCTGACTGCAAGAAGGTGAAGAAAAGCACTGTTCATTGCAGACCCCAGATCTGCATTCCCAAAGTTTCAGCACTTGCTGCTGTCCTTCCTAAAGCTGAGATATTCGACTTGGGACACCTACACAGCTGCCAGTATTAAGGAAGAGTGAAACAAGCCTAACACACATGACTGTTCCTAAATGATCACGCCTCTCTGTCCTAATCCTAGAACAATCACTGCCTCAGAATAGCCCTCTTCCCCAAAGACACCCAAACTGTATCAAAACACAGCCCTACAACTACGAGTCTGTGTGGAGGTGTAAGATACGTTACAGGTCAAAACTGCTTCTAAAGCCTAGTGCTAACCAGAGATTCCCCGAAGAGCAGGAGAAGCAGCAGCAAAGCTTCTACTCCACTCACTCCCTTAACACTTGGAATCTGAGCGCTCTTCCTCACACCAAGGACCGAGTCTTCCCTGCTGGGCCTCAAGGGACGGCTCTGCCAGCCGAGACCCTCTTCCTCCCCACCCCCGTCCCAGAAAGTCTGCCCGGGAGAAGCGGGATGTCTGTGGGGACCAGCCTCATGATACACTCCGCGCTGAGCGCTGGCGGCCGCCTGCCCTCGAGGAGCATCCGCTGCTCAGCTTCCCTGCTCCGGGCCGCCGCGGGCAGCTGCCCGCTCCGCCCGCCCGCCGCGCGGGAGGGGGCAGCGCGAGGCCGCCTGAGGCGGCAACCGCGCCGCGCCCCGGGGTCTCCCCTCCCCACCGGCTCCATCCGAAAAGAAAAGGGCGGGCGGCGGAGATGGTGCTGGCGCTGCCCCCCCTTCTCCCCTCACACACATGCACCCCGCTCCGGTGAAGCTTCCCGCGCAAGCTCCTAGCCAGCTCTCACCTCATCCACCGCCCGGCGGGGCAGGTGCAGCATCCCCAGGAGTAGCTTGAGCTTNACTAGTAAGAATACGCCAGCTGCAGATGAGGTATGGTCCAGGGCCAAATGAATAAGCTCTTCTGGATCTATGATGACTGCTTGCAGAGCCAGCTCAGACTCGAGCCAGCCAGCTCATTAGCTGGGGTAGGACAGTAAAAGCAAGCACCAGCTATTCTGTTCCCAGAAAGGTAAAAAGAAACAAAAAAAGTATAGCAATTTTCCTCAAGCAAGACCTGACTGCAAGAAGGTGAAGAAAAGCACTGTTCATTGCAGACCCCAGATCTGCATTCCCAAAGTTTCAGCACTTGCTGCTGTCCTTCCTAAAGCTGAGATATTCGACTTGGGACACCTACACAGCTGCCAGTATTAAGGAAGAGTGAAACAAGCCTAACACACATGACTGTTCCTAAATGATCACGCCTCTCTGTCCTAATCCTAGAACAATCACTGCCTCAGAATAGCCCTCTTCCCCAAAGACACCCAAACTGTATCAAAACACAGCCCTACAACTACGAGTCTGTGTGGAGGTGTAAGATACGTTACAGGTCAAAACTGCTTCTAAAGCCTAGTGCTAACCAGAGATTCCCCGAAGAGCAGGAGAAGCAGCAGCAAAGCTTCTACTCCACTCACTCCCTTAACACTTGGAATCTGAGCGCTCTTCCTCACACCAAGGACCGAGTCTTCCCTGCTGGGCCTCAAGGGACGGCTCTGCCAGCCGAGACCCTCTTCCTCCCCACCCCCGTCCCAGAAAGTCTGCCCGGGAGAAGCGGGATGTCTGTGGGGACCAGCCTCATGATACACTCCGCGCTGAGCGCTGGCGGCCGCCTGCCCTCGAGGAGCATCCGCTGCTCAGCTTCCCTGCTCCGGGCCGCCGCGGGCAGCTGCCCGCTCCGCCCGCCCGCCGCGCGGGAGGGGGCAGCGCGAGGCCGCCTGAGGCGGCAACCGCGCCGCGCCCCGGGGTCTCCCCTCCCCACCGGCTCCATCCGAAAAGAAAAGGGCGGGCGGCGGAGATGGGGCCGGGGCCGGCCCNCGAGGAGAGGCCGTGGAAACAGAGGCGGATGTTGTCGATCACCGAAGCCGTGAGCAGCGAGGCAATGCTCGGCGGCGCCCACAGCTCGTCTGTGGAGCCCAGTTTGTTGTGCAGCCACAGGCCAGTGTCGCTCTCCCGCATCGACGCCATCTTGGGAGCGGGGCGAAAAAAGAGGGGATTCTCCACAGGCATTTTATGAAGACACCTAAAGGGAGGAAGGGAGGGGTGAGGACCCCTGCGGGTCGCCGTCTTGTTCGTAAGCCAAAATGGCGGCGGCCTATGAGGTTGCGCTAAGGAAGGCGGAAATGCTGCCGTAACCTAAAATGGCGGCGCCCAAGCAGCGAAAAATAGCGAGGCTCTTCTCATCTCTCGTTCAGATGCAAAATGGCGCCCGCCACAGCTTTTCTTCCGTATTGCAAGATGGCGCCGCCTCACCGCAGAGAGGCTTCTCTGTCAGCCCCATTTGTTGTTCCTCACAGCCCGCCCTAACTTCCCCGGGGCTCTCCTGGGCAGAAAAGGGCCGAGAACCGGGAAAGGACACTGGCCTGCCCCAGCCGGCGGCTCCCGCCTTCCCCTTCCTGCCGAGCCGCCTTATTGGCTCGGCGCGCCGAGCGGCTGCCGCTGAAGGCGGGCGAAGGGCTGAGGGCCCTGCTGGTGGCCCGCTCTTCCTCCCTGGGGCTGGGCTGGCCCCCGGGCCTCCCGACGCAGCGTTTGGCGGAGCACCACGTCTCCTTCCCTCGCAGCCCCCGTGTCCCCGCAGGGGCGGGCAGCCCGCTTCCTTGGAGGCGCCCGCTCGGCCACACCCGGCCCCTGCCAGCACCCCTTTTCCTCTCTCTCTGCTCGGCCTGCCTGGAAAAGGCAGTCCTTTTTCCCACCCAGCGTCATGGGGAGCTTATTAGATCTAAAAGCACCTTAAAGGGCACCCACCTGCGTGGTTTCTTCAGGTCCTGTCAGCCCCTGGCTTTCTTCTCGCCCAAAGCAGCCAGGGCAGCTTGCCGACGCGGTGCTAGATGGTGACACCGTCCCCCACCCCCCGCCCGCCCCCGGTGGTGCTACGATTTGACACAAGTAGGGTTGGGTGTCTTTTTCATCGTTTTCCCCAGAGATTTTTTTGCTGGGTGCTTCAGAGATGCAGGAGGTTACCTCAGTGTCTGTAACACTAGTGGTAGGCACTCAGAAATTGGGGGTTGGTATGCATACATTCGTATTCCCCCGTGACTCAGCTCATTGTTATTTAAATATGAAAAATTAATCAATTGCCTAAATCCCAGAAGGCTAAGAGTGCGGCATGAAGGGTTCATTTTAGTGTCTTTCTAATTGAAGTTAAAGCACAGGAGTTGTACGAGTGCGTAGCAAATTCACATTCTCTCTTTCTCTAAGTTTCTGAATGAAAAAGTTTTCTTTACATCATTTTTCCAAGAGGTTGTTTACGATCTGATTTCTCTAATAGAGCAGATCAATTGTTGCTGAGGTGCTTTGTATTTCCTCAATATGGCGTTGTGGAGCGTTATACTTTGTTCTTGTTCCCAGCTTTTACTAATATCCAAAATGCTGAGTGTCTGCAGCTCTTGCATGCTATGAAACACTGACTTTTATCACTGTGGAAGTGTTTTAGAGCAAAGAGTTTCTGTGTGAATAAATTATATATTAGTACATTGGGATTTTTTTTCCCACAGATAATAATTTAAAATGTTGGTATTATCAATGTATACTCAAAATGTGATTTAAGACAAAACTTTTCTATACAGTTAGCTGACATTTTAGACCAGCAAAATTGAAATTGAGACAGTTTGTCTAGCACGAGAATTGTTCTCTCCAGAATTTCAGTTGACCTCTCTCTCAGTATGTTAGTTCAGTACATAGTTGTGGGAGAATTATTTATCCATGAGTAACTATTTATGTGTTAGTTTGGACAGAAAAAAAATTGTAAAGAAGAGGCTGGGTTAAATGATTACATTCAAAACAGAGTAGGAAATGAATTAAAGCAAAAGGTTTGAAAAACAGCTGTAAAGGAATGGTATTAGTTTAGACACATAATTAACATGTCACTATCGCTAATAACCTTTACCCTCTATTAATTATACCCAGCTGTTTAAAGTAGGCACCAATATTAGTGAGATTTAGGTACATGATTAACTGTAGTGCAAAATCCCATCGAGATCACTGGAACTATTTGTTTCATGCTAGGAGAGTGCGCTTTGGATTGCAGGTTACTTGGGCTGGAGAGCATGTGTTCCTGTACCTTACGTAGCCCCTCATAGATTTAGGTCTGATTTTACTTAAGGATATGGACTCTGCTGTGAGAAAGCGTTCTGAAAATAAAAAAGCACAAAGTGGCACAATTGTGACAAAATTCCCCAAACTGGTTGGTGAGGCGTTGCTTAATATCTAACCCTAACTCTGCTTTCTGCTGTCAGCTGCTTTTGAGAATGTATAATCCATGAGATAGTGTAATTACAAAAAAAAAATAGTTAAGCAAGGAAAGCTGGCAGAGTTCTCACCTTCAGATGTGAGGAGAAAAGTAACCAACTCCTTTTAAAGGTGGGGTGGAGGAAGTAAATGAGAGAACATGCAATGGTTTGCACAGCTGGTTGTCTTCAAGCAGTAGCTAACACAGAGAGTTAACCTGGTTCCATGAGATGGCACAAATGGTTTTTAAGCATCAGACCTGATAAATTCTCTACAGCTCCGTAGTGCAAAGTGTGCAGTTGTACAGTCTCACTCTACCGGTTCACATGGACTGAATGTTTTTTTGAAAGGGTAACTTTGTTCCAGTAAACTTTGTGTGGGATTAGGTACTGGCTTTCTCAGGCAATGCCAAACTGTACGCTGATGGAAGCTAAGGGAGTATTATTACATACTTTCTTTGTTCCTGTGCTTTCCTCGAGGCATCTATTTTTGGACACTGTCAAGTGTTAAAGCACTGAGCTGCATGGCCGTCTAGTCTGAGCTACTGTAATCACCTCTGTGTTCTTATCTGAAGTGTGACTTGAAAAGGGAGCCTATTCTGTGATATTTATCTGGAATATAAGGTTTTGCATAGTCAATTTGGCTCCAGTCCTATCGCCTGCAAATTTGTCCCTATCAGCTGTTAACTGAATGGGCATGCAGATGCTGTGGAGATTAAGACAATGTGCCAGCTAGCTGTAAGAGCATGCTTTTGTCCTTTGTAGTTACGAGTACCTTAACTTTCTGTTTGGATATAATAAAGCTTTATTTATTTTTTACTTAAATTTTGTTTAGTTTGAGTAGTGATTTTCAGAGTAATATGGCAAATATAAAAGTGCTCATTCCCTGGGGATTCCTGGAGCTAGAAAGGCTCTACTTGATTTCTCTGGAAGTGAGATATATATATTATATCCCACATGATGTTGCATTAGAGTTAACTGTCTGCAGATGTTTTCTCCTCTAAGTTGCAAGTCCCTTTTTCAAAGTTGGTGATGTTGAATATCAAATTGTTGAGAAGAGCTGGAGCATGCTACAAGATAGGCTGGAGGGAGACACCCTCCATTCACTTGCCCGGTTGTGACAGTATTCAAATAAAAAAACCAGCCATAGGCAAGGGTTCATCTGTTTGAATCCACTTTATAATTGTTTCAAGAGAGATGTGACTTTGTCTCACACCAAAACCAGTGCTCCAGGCATTTCCTAACCTGCTGTTCATCTTGCTACATGTCGAAAAATATACCTGCTGGGGTGAATTAGTCCTGCACTACTGAGGGCAGAGTGCTGTGTTCTCTATCAGACTCAGTATAACCGTGTATACTCAGAAGGACGTTACAGGAATAGAGCCTGGCGTTTTCCTGGTTCAGGGTAAGCAGCAGTGCATCTCAGCTGGGCACCCAAGTTGAGGAGTGATACACCAGTAGGCAGAGATTTCAGGTTGGTGTTGGCATTGAGCTCTCAGTGAACAAGATGCTGCTTTTACTGTGTTTTAGAAAGCACCGAGGCATGTGCAATAAACACATGAGCATTAGCAGTGGCACTAAGTTCCCACTGGCATCTCATCCTGCAATGGCAAGTACGGCAGTTTCTGAGCCAGCAAGGCTTTCGGCTGTGATTCATGGCACGATGACAGGGGCCAGCCCAAGAAGGTAGACAAAGCAGTGGATTGTGTATTACCATATAATACACCCTCCTGCCCCCGCAACACTTCCATTAAGGTTGAATAACTGAGCTTTTCTGCAGTTTTATTTTTACTTTCATGTTTGTAACTGGAGTTCTAAACACTGCAACTTTTTAGTACATTCAGTATTTCAGTATGCTTTTAAAGTGCAGTTTCCTAGGTTTTTGAAGCATAATAAGAGGACAAATTTTATCCTGTGGTATCAAGTTGGCATATGGATTGTCTGCATGGTTAAACCTTTAGAGCTGTCAGGGGCACTCATGGAGTAACTGGTAGTAACAGGCTAATATCCTTTACGTTAACTGGCAACAGAGGTTTGTCAGTGGGTCTAAGGTGCACATAATTTTAAGGAAAATCCATTTCACTACCTTTACATATATAATTAAATTATGATTAAGCAGTAGTGCATTTTATAAAATAGTTTCACTGTCAGTTTTAATACCTGTCTACATTTTTATACTGATTCAGTTCATAAAATGCTGCTTATTATGAGTTTATGCATTGTCATTTTGTGTGGGAGTTTATTTGACCCATCTTAAAACTTTGCTGTAGCGATGGGATCTGAAAGGAAACATTGTCTGAGAATTTACTCAAACAAAACCAGATTATCTGACTTCCTCAAGTCAAACGGGAAGCTTGTTCGTGGTCCCCTCTTGTGTCAGCTGTGACCTTCCCTGGCAGGCAAAGTCTCTTGAAACTGATATAACTCTATTCTGGCAGTAAGAAAGATAAATAAAGATAAAAGCTATGAAAAGTGTCCTGGATACGTCTTCTCTTGTGAATTGGCATGGCATGATGGGCGGTAATTATTGCAATGGTGCTCCATCTGGCTACCTGTGTCCAAGATTATACTTACATTGTCATCACAACCTCTTGTGACTTCAGCCACACAATTCTGTGATTATTTTTTTCCCCCAAATAATCTTCAAAATGGTGTAGTGACTTCAGACCTAAGATGATAAAGGCCCATGAAGAGTGAGAGGTAGAACTCAAACCAGTCATTTCCTTTCTGTCTTGCTCTAGAGCAGTTTCATTTGACACACTGCTGCTGTTGGGCTCTGACATCTATAGTGGCTAATGGGGCCCGAAAATTGAAGGTTGTCAGCAGTGATGAAACAATTTCCTTGAAGTCTCTGCAGAGTGGCATACCTCTGTGACAGGTCCCATCCCTGAGGAAACACAGACGTCTGGAAACTCCCCTTCTACTTTTCCCCCATCTCCATGTGTCACTCAGCAGCAGCTAATCAGTGTGGTGGCAGTGCATCATCCTTAGGGTTGCCCTGACTTCATTAGTATGCACTGCTTTGAAGAAGGTGCTACCCTCCTAGCTAGCAGGGCATGTGGGGTGATTAATGGGACTTCCAGATTTCACTAGAGTCTTATTTGCTTCCCACATTTGACCTCAGAGGTCATCAAAAGGGTGTTTGTTCTCGGGGCTGGTGGGCCAGGCTGAAGAGTATTCCTTTAGCGTTTTCTGGACATCTCTGCCTACAGCCATTGCTGCTGCTTCCACTGACATAGCAGGGCCGCTCACTTACCTTTGCCACCTCCTACGCTACCTTTCTTTCGCTCTTGATTGTAGTAAGTTTTTAATGTATTGTTGTAACAAAAGGAGGCATTTAAATAGTTATTTAAAAAATAAAACTATGAATGCAGAGCTCAATTACCTTCTCAATTACTTTTTAATGAACAAGAACACAGTCACTGTGAGGAGTACAAATATCATTAATCAGGCATAACAATGTGCAAAATTAAAAACCATTAGGGGTTTTAAAAAAACACTAGGACCTCAAATGCAAAGTGCTGCACACAAATAAACTTGTTCTTTTAAACACATACATTTGTGCATGTGTGGTGCCTCAAATCGTCTCTGCTTATGATGATATGACCAAATGGTAGAAGGACCTTGTTTTGTAGATAAGGGATTCAAGGGAATCATGCAGGATCATCTGTTACTTGACATCCCATGGCATACACTGTATGAAATGTGGTATTGCTGTTTTGCTAGAAGCAGTAATGCTTCTAGCAGCCATCACAATAAAATTGTGCTCCAAAATGAGGGGTATTAAAGGCAGGTGGCATCAGGCCGTGTTGAGACAACATTGTGATCTCTGACAAGAAAGTCACCAAGTTTTCAAGGAAGATTGCTTCCCTCTTCTTTACCTCCAGGGACTTTGTTTGCCAACACCCATATGTTTCTTTCCCCTTTTCTCTCCTTCTTTATTACGTTTCATAAACTATTATTTATCTTCTTTCATTTTTATCACTCTTTATGCATGCAAAATTCAGGAATGTAGGACTGGATGAGACGTCCTGTGTCACCACTTGCCGTCACATGCAACATTGTTATGTTGGTCTTTTTATAAACTATTAAACTCCATTTTGCAACTAGCTTGATTGTTTTACTCTGCTACAGAAGGCAGAAGACTATTCCAGAAACTCACTGCTCTGGCAAGGTTTGCTACTCTCTAATTTCCCAGCTAGATTATGCCCATTTTTATGAAAAGGTGCTCTTTTTCTTTCTATGCATACTGGATAAGCACTTAAAGTAGAATTTGTCAGCATCTGTGAAAATTTTTGCTCCTAATTTCTCTGTTTTAATGACTGTGGGATAATACCTTCCCTGCCACACCTCTCCCGATGGAGTCCAGGGTGCAGTTTGCTTTATTTGCAGTGAGAGTGCACTGTTGGCTTAAACGGGCCCATGCTCAGCCTGACATCACCATGATCCCCTGGTCCTTTCTGTGAGCTGATGCTCTGTTTCCTGCCTGTCCTGATGCCTGGGGTTATTCTGCTCTATTGGGGTTGAGGTATCTGTTGGCCTAATCCTCAAATTTATCGCGATCTCTCTGGATTAAGTTCTGCCAGTCCTCATGTCAGCCACTCCTTAATTTGGTGTCCATAAATTTGCTCAGGGTGCATTCTGTGTCATCATCTGGGCCTCTGATCAAGGTGCTGAAGACTGCATTCTTCACTAGCTACATGTCAACCATTACTTTTTACCAGTTGAGCCTGGCGGTCCAGCCAATTTTCAAACCATCTGACAGACTGGTGGCTCAGCCCATGGTTTCTCTAAAAAGACCATTTTTGGGTCACTGTATAAATTAAAGTAGAAGAGAACTGAAAATTTGTAAATTTACTGGCATAGATCCCACATCAAGCACTTGAAGAAGATTTAAAAGGCCAGGAGGCATAGAAAGGACATGCTAAAATATCCAGACAGGAACTATGGTATCTAAGTCTTACCATAAAGTCGTATTGTATTGTATGTACCTTATTCCACTGTTTGAGAGACTCCATGTGTGATACAGCTGGATGCTCTAGGTGTGATTTAGGAGATGTACGTATCTGGGCCTGAAACTCTTTCTGTATTTATGAGTCAATGGAGAACCTGAAGTTCACAGTCCATCTCTGCTTGCTCTGGATCCTGGTCGGTATCAACATTGGTAGCAACACAAGATAGAATTACTTGAATTTAGAAGTTGATAACTCCCACAGACAAAATGTCCTGCTTTTATGGTAGTTTCTGACCCAGTGAGCTTTCCAGAGTTACTGCTGGTGTATTTCTTACTCTTACAATTAAATGAGAGATTCCTTATGGCAGTATTTGCTTATGTTCCAATTGTTTCCTTCATTTGTTGATATTTGCTTCTGTATTTGTGCAGCTTGCTGGGCAGAATTCCAGTGGGATGGCATGCACTCCTTTTCTGAGGACAATGAAATCAGGAGCTGAGTACCAGACCACACTGACGCTTGAGGCTTGGCTGTACAGACACAGGTCTGCTGGTACAGGAATGTGTCAGAAGCTGGAACACCAGTAGTTCAGGCTGTACAGGCAATCGGTAAGTGTGATAGAAAGGACAGTCTGGGTAGCCAGCAAAATAATTTTTTTTTTTGTCAGCGTGTATTGGGTTTGCGTGGCAAGGTTTTGGTAGCAGGGGGGGCTACAGGGGTGGCTTCTGTGAGAAGCTGCTAGAAGCTTCCTCTATGTCTGATAGAGCCAATGCCAGCCAGCTCCAAGAGGGACTCACTGCTGGCCAAGGCCAAGCCCATCAGAAACAGTGGTAGCACCTCTGTGATAACAGAGGGGAAAAAAACCAATATGACACAAACTGCAGCCAGAGAGGAGTGAAAATATGTGAGAGGAGCAGCCCTGCACACACCAAGGTCGGTGAAGAAGGAGGGGGAGGAGGTGCTCCAGGCACTGGAGCAGAGATTCCCGTGCAGCCCATGGTAAAGACCATGGTGAGGCAGGCTGTCCCGCCGCGGCCCATGGAGGTCCATGGTGGAGCAGATATCCACCTGCAGTCCGTGGAGGACCCCACGCCAGAGCAGGTGGATGCCCAAAGGAGGCTGTGACCCCGTGGGAAGCCTGCGCCGGAGCAGGCTTCTGACAGGACCTGTGGCCCCGTGGAGAGAGGAGCCCAGCAGGTTTGCTGGCAGGACTTGTTGCGGTGGGGGACCCACGCTGGAGCAGTCTGCTCCTGAAGGACTGCACCCCGTGGAAGGTACCCACGCTGGAGCAGGGGAAGAGTGTGAGGAGTCCTCCCCCTGAGGAGGAAGGAGCGGCAGAGACAACGTGTGATGAACTGACCACAACCCCCATTCCCCATCCCCCATCCCCCTGCACCTCTTGTGGGGAGGAGGTAGAGAAAATCGGGAGTGAATTTGAGCCCGGGAAGAAGGGAGAAGGTGTTTTAAGGTTCGATTTTTATGTCTCATTACCCTGCTCAGTTTTGACTGGTAATAAATTAGACTGATTTTCCCCAAGTCGAGTCTGCTTTGCCCATGATGGTAATTGCTGAGTAATCTCCCTGTCCTTATCTCGACCCATGAGCTTTTTCGTTATATTTTGTCTCCCCTGTCCAGTTGAGAAGGGGAGTGATAGAGCAGCTTTGGTGGGCACTTGGCATCCAGCCAGGGTCAAACCACCACACAGTGGAACCACTTAGCAATTGCAGAATGATGGCTTCAGGATAGTGTTTCAGTAAGACGTGCTTGGGCTAATGGATGTTGTTTGAGTAATACTTTTTCTAAAGACATTCTTATAGTACTGCATATAAAGCCAGAGAATTGACACACACACACAAAATCATTTGATGCAAACCATTAATCATAAAATTATACAAATTCACCCACAATAATTTTCAAATGCATACACGCTTTCCAGCTTGTCTGAGTAAACAGTAAATGTCGGTTAGTGCCTGGCAATGAAGATCTCTAGCGTTAGTTCAGATACTGCTTTGACAACTGGAGTCTCGTTGAAAAACACAGATTATAGTGGAAAAAAAGGCAGACACCTCCAAAGACCATGACAAGATATGCATAACTGAAGAGTGTGGCTGAAATCAAAACATATCTCATAGTTTAAGGGATACTGTGAACTTGAACTACAGTCACTTAAAGATAAAATGAACTAAAAGCCTTTCAGGTGTTTTCATGCCAGTGAATTTTCTCCACCCATTTTTATGTTTTTACAATGACTCTTTAAAAAGTTTTTTTGGTTTTGTTCTTGTTCTTTTCATTGCTATGAGAAAAATCCAAATAAGCAGGGGAATGTTAGTAGCTTTACACAATTTTAGAGCTATGTAGCAAACAGTGAAAATGATTTTAAGTCTTCTAATCTTTTTCAGCTGTAAGTTATCTTAGGCTTTATTGGCAAAGGAAGGGTTCCAAATGGACATGTTTTATTATGTCATTTCATATATCCATTTGTTTGTTAATATTTATCAACTGTAGTAAAGTGTTTCTTGTAAATTACTTACTTTTATTGTAATCTATAAGAAAGGTTAGGCTTGTAGGAAGAAATCGTTATATTTTATCAGATATAATTGGAAAAATAAACAAGCTTTCAGGCTTAGAGTCCTTATATTTGATCTGATTTTATCTAGTAAAACATATTACCTCTCCTTACAAACTTTCTTTTTCAGCACAGATTCTCTCAGCATGGCTGGCTTTCCTCCAGAACTGTAATAATAACTTACAAGGTTGCAGTTTTCGCAGGCAAACTTACAGTATTTAGTATGTGATTGTTTATGAATTATTGAGACATTGCTACTTTCAGTACAAACTGATATTGCATGTCCACTATAGACCCAGTAAATTAACTTTTTAAACAATTTTACTTTTCCATGGATTTTGGATTAGTATTATTTGTTTCACTCTGATGTGCTGAGAATTTTCTTGCCTTTAAAAAAATTATTATTATAACTTTAGCAAGACTTCTGTTGTATTCTAGTAACTGAGGTGACGTCCTGATGGACACATTTACAGGGAGCTTCAAAAGGCGTATATTTGGTTTATATGTGCTGTTTGTATCTGTTGGTATGGTTGTAATTGCCATTGGATTTTATTGACTCAATCCCTGAAAAAAAGGATTCTCACAGTTTTATGAGATTTGTACACGCGTTACCTTGTTTAACAGAAAGGCAGCTAAGGACTAGGATAGATGAAATTATATGGTTGGGGCCAGGTAAGAAAACTAGGTGAGGCAGGTCTTTAACTCAATTCTCCAGCATCTGAGGGGTGATTTTTACTCTAAATTTTTCCTCTTCTGAAATTTAACTGGGCTAAACCAAGGAGGAGAAAGCTGGAGTTAAAAATAATGTTGTACTCTTCCCAATTTTCAGTTGTATTAATGAGGGGGATGTTTACATCCCGTTTAATCTGTTAATCCCTTTTTTACTCTTGGGTGATGTAAATTAGCTTGAAGGAAGATGTTTTGAAATGGATTGTATTGACACTTACACAGAAGAGTTTTTGATCTACAGCTCTCAAAGCCCTTTTCAAAGGTGACATGATGGACTTAGGTTTTCAAACTGATGGAAGGGAGTGAGAAGAGCAAAAGAGGGAATAGAAAAAGAAGGAGGAAATTTAAAAAAAATAGTAATTACAAAAAATATTTTTGATTTCCATAAATGTTTTGGAAAAAGTTAATGATAGCAATTTTCACATTATCTCTTAAAATCTCTTCAAATCCTACTTTTTTGAAATCAGTAGGAGACCATCATTGAGTTTAATGGCAACAAGATCAGGCATAATAGGAAGACACTGAACACAGAGCAATCTGACCGTCAGGTATAATTGGCTCACTGGTACTATGCTGTTTGATAGGATAATGATGAGTGTGTAATTTACTGTGACTAGATGGAATAGATTGTACACTGACAGGCGGAAAGCCCGGTAGTGCAATTGTATCTTAATTACGTATCAAGTGTTATAGAACAAGGAAAGTAACGACACCATTGAACTAGGTACCTAGCTTCTTTGCAAACTGCCGAATGCAAAGCTGCCAGACACCTTGTAAAGATCTCCGTGTAAGCCTAGCGCTTAAAATGCAAGCCTTGAAATTGAAATAGAAATATCACAGTCCTAATCTGCAGGCTACACAGAACCTTTCCACAGTAATTGGGGGAATAACGTGGTAAAATGCTGATGCTGATGGGGCAGGGATAAATCAGTTCTTTGCACATTTGACAACATGGCAGGAAAATGCAGAACAGGGAATGAGCAAGCAAAGGGAAAGCTGATCCCAGCCAAGCATGGGGTGGTGATGAACATGAAAACAATGGTGGATTTAAGTTTTTTTTGTTTTACTGTCATTTGCTATTTGCTTTTTCACTGTTAAAATGTTCACAGATGAAATGCTAAAGGTCCTGATGATTCACATAACAAACCTTTACAAAATTGATTCCAGAATCAGCTTTTCAGAAAAGCTTACAGGAATCCAGGGAGGAAGCTCACAGGAGGTCAATTCAGTCACACGTGCAGAGATGACAGGATTGTTGCATCTTTGAGTAAATTCAGTTAAAGGTCTTTGGAAAATGTATTTCTGGCAGCTATGTGAGGTATGAGGACAGATGAAGGCGTGTATAGAGAGGGGTCTTCTGTGTAAAACCATAAACATGAAAATCCTTAGTGTTCTAATAGCTGATTTACAATTGTGATCCTGTCCTCTTGGCTGATGTATTGGGATTGTGTTTTACCTCCTACAGCTTGAATTTAAGAGGCAGGATCTGCTACTGACAGCTCAAACAACTCATATCCTGATGAATACAGAGAAGGAGCTTAAAGACCAACCTACTGCAGTGCCACAGACCCAGGGCCAAGTGTGTCAATTTTGTGCACTGAAGCATAGGACACAGATGCTCAAATACGTTAGCTACAGGCGTAATTTCATCAGTGTAGTGTTTCATCAGTGTAGGGAATAATTAGCTAAAATAACAAAATACTCTATATTAATTTACACTTTCCCTATGTCTTTAAATGTCTCTCACATTATTATCTTAAGTCTGTTTATACACAGAGTTGCACTGCCTCATTACTGTTTGACAGTAGCTTAGTTCAACTAGTTCAAAACTCTGTGGACCCTTTCACTGTTCTAATATGATAAAGCTTGCTCTGATAAATGTATAGGTTTAAACTAATCCACAATAATCAAGGTTAAAGTCTCAGAAATGTCGGTCTTAATGCACTTCTAATCTACGGGGATTCCTTATATGGTTCTCAGTGCTTTGTTTTACATAATGTATCTTTAAATTCCACATAAAAATCATATGAAAGCTTTTAAGGCTGCAAAGTCAAGCATTCTGAAGTTAGAAAATGCCAGAATTCATGTTGTTTGCAGAACTTCAATTTGCCTCCCCTTGTGTTTGATTGCAGGTTAGTCATTAATGACATGTGCCCATTCAGTGCACAGAAAGGATGGTAGTCACTTAATGAGCAACTATTCGATATTTTGTTCTCTCTTTGGTGCTTGATGTGGGACTCCGTGTCTTACAACTTGCTGTTCAAATCCTGCTCCAAAGACAGAGTTAGTAATTTTGTTATGGACTTTTCAACAGTTTACAGCAGTGTAGCAGCTGAGAGTTTCACAAACAGAATTCAAAGTATTTTGATAACATCCTCATAAAGTAAGGAAAAGGTAGCATTACAGCTAATTACATTACATTGCAGCTACATTTTTAGCCATAAAAGCACAAGGTTAGAATTTAGGCTTTCAGCAGAACCCTGCACCCAGTTCATGGCCACCCATGAAGAATGGGTTTTTAAGTGGTTAATTTAGTAGTCTGGGCAAAAGACAAAAATAGAATCCAGTCCTTCTGAGCAGCCTACAAACACCCTAGCCAGCAACCACTTCTTTTCTTCCTGCAGTTGTTGCGTTCACTTTCTGCAACAAAAGAGCCAGCATCCTCTGGACAAGATCTGATTCATTACACAATCCTGACTCATCTGCATACTGCGGTCCATTCTGTGCACTCAGTAGCTATATACACCTCTACACAAACAAGCTAGACATGCTTCCCTAAAAATGATGGAAAAGTCGCAAAGGGAGAGAAAAGAAAAAAAAAAGCCCATCCCCGTGAGTCTTTCTAGGAGGCCTGATGGTCCAGGTATTTCCCTGCCTCTCTAACCTGATGCAGCTTCAGTGACTGCTTTGGACAACTGCGTGTCTGTGCTGGTGCTGAGCGTGTAGGGTAAATGGATAAAAAACCTACCCTTGCAAGATGGGTAAAAAACAGTTCATGAGGTGTGTGGAAGATGAGTGCTGAGATGGGGAGAAGGAATTCTGGTTGCCAAGAGGTTTAGGGGGATTTATTGGTAGAAAAAGGAGGCCTCGTTTACATCTGGAAGGATGTGTCTTGCTGTTTCCCACCACTGACCCAGATTGCTAACAGCGTGATACTGACCTGTGAAAGGTAAGAGGATGCCCTCAACCCTGAGACGTTAAGCCCAGCATTGCACCATAAATCAATGCAAAACTTCCCCCCTTAAAAAGAGCAAGATATAATCAGTTCCCCTCTTCCTTTTCCTGATGGGTGATGGAGCTAAACTCCCTGAAGAAGTGATAACACATAGGTGGGGGTTGTTTTGCCTCAAAATTCCTACCAGCGGCCTTCTTGTAGGTCTCTTTTGGGTTCTTGATCTTTATATGACAGTGTCTGTGAAGCTGTTTAGTGCCTCTGCTGGGACTGTCAATGAGTGATCAGCGAATAAACAAGATAATTCCTAGCGGTTTTCTCATGTCTGTGGTCCTCTGGATACTCTTCCAAATGGCAGGAGAGCCTAGAACTCCTCAAGGTACAAGGGTGCTCTCTAACTCCCAGCTTTTGGAGTGTGGTGCAGCAGACAGTGTAAGGTGGCACTGTTAGTATATTAAAGGTCTGCAAGTCTTTCCTGAGACAGCGACATTTTGCATAAGCACCCATGGGTGAAGTGTAACAACGGCGTGATGTGGCATAAGGGCGTAGTTCAGGTCTGCTGCACAGCTTTGCTCATGGTTGAGTGACTGGGGCTACTCCAGGTGGGAGATGCACTGAAGTGCAGTCTGTGCAGGTTGCATGAACAATGTCCTGTAAGGTGATCTCACAACCAGACACGCTTAGGGTATATTGTCCTGGTGTTCCACCTGAGAGACCCTCAGAGCACCCTCTCAAGTAGTCCCAGAGCTAGATCTTGCAGACTGTCAAGGGCATCAGGTCTCAAGGACTAATGTGTCACTGGTATAGGTCAATACAGACCTACCAACACTGCTTCGATGGTGCTTGGAGAATTCCTGTCCCTTCTGAAGTAGAGGCAGACAGGATCCCCCTTTACATTACCTATATGCTAGCAGAAGAGATAGAGAACTCAATGCCAGCATTGAGAAACAGAAGATCAAGTGTTTGATGGATTTTTGTGCCCCAGGATGGAGCACGCTCAGTGAACCTGTATGCGCAGTAAATGTAAAGAGCCTCTGGCACATGGGAGCTGAGAGTAACAGAACATTCATGGACTTGAGCTCACAAGCTCCCATGAGTCTTTACAGAATGTGTTTGAACTGAGATTTTCAAAGGCTTATCGCTTGGTCCAAATTTGTGCAGTGACTCGTAGGAGCAGTGAGAAGCACATCGCTGATACAGATAGTTCCTCTGTTAAATTTCAAGGCTCTGCATCAATCTAGAAGGTGCACAAACTTTTTAAGAGAACAATCTTGCATTTCTTTTATTAAGATCGGCATTCTTCCATCTTTTATTCTCATAGATAGCTGAACCAACATTTTAAGAAACAAGCAAACAAAATACCCTTTAGGTCCTCAGCAGTCAGCCAGCACAGAAAATCTCGCTCGAACAGTTAAGGTTAAAAGTTGTAACGCACTGATCATACTGATAACGAACCTAGTGATGAAAGTGTCAGGCTGCCTTAACTATGTGTGTCCATATAAATAGCCAAGCGGGAGTTATGACATGCAGTAGCTTACTTTTACAAGCTACTAATTCATGAGATCTTGTACCTTCTATTTCTGCAGCTATGTTCCTCAAATCAGTTTAGTGATGCAAAGCATTAGTTTTAGGTGAATGAACTCAACCCTATATGTTTTAAATGAGAGAAATTATTAATTATTGATTGATAATTATTAATTAGCCTAAACAAGACTGAACAGATGTGAAATATGTGAACTAAGCTCATAGCAACAGTTTAGAACATGAAGGGATGCATCTTGCACTATATGGACTTTCAGGTTGTTTTATGACAGAAAACAAGCATAGATGTTTTTTAATTTCCACTGGATAGATCTTTCCAGATAATACCTGTTCTCATTTCTATAACCAAAAGGTGGCAGCATATTGTCTACTTTCCCTTTCCATCCATCCTAGCTCTAAGCTCCTTAATAACCTTACTTGCTCAGTTTGTCGGAATGCCAGGAAGTCCAGAACAATCATGCTGACTAAGGAACGCTGATGAGATCTTATGTGAAATCAACTGTTTATCACCTTTAAATAGAAACAGGAACAGATCAAGGACTGGTGATTTTATTCCGTTGTTTCAATGACAGCCTGATTGACTTGGAAATGTGAAGAAGGGTTAAATTTCATCTTAGTGGTGTAACTTCAGAAGGGACACCTACCTATAGAGCTTAATGCTTTTATTAACAGTAATGACTGTTAAGAAGCCTGAGCCAATAGAATCTGGCAGATACTGTTGATCTGTCAGACTTTAACTCAGTTTTGTTCCTACTTAGGTACTTTCTGCTTTGGTAACTAGACAAAAAGGCCAGTGGGCATCCAAAGGAGCAGCAAAGGTAGCGCAAATACTTTATGCAGTGCAAATACCAAGGTGAAAAGGACATGAATGTACCAGCTGAGTTTTGCTGCATGAGTACATCAGTTCAGAGGCTTCTGGAAAGACGCCCAGAGACACCCATTTCCCATTTTGGCTGGTAAAGAGATCTGGAGGCGGAGGAAAGCATTCTGAAACATAACCTGCTCTCAGATCTGCAGGGGTACTTGGCACGATGCCACAAGTCCTCAGGAAACACGACTGCTACAGAACACTGCAGTGTGTGTCCTTAACAACTCAAAACACCTACATGCATATCAAATGGATTCCTGCTCTCTACACTGGCTTCTCGTACTCAAACTCAGGGTCTCAGTCATGATTTCCCAGCTGCTCTGTGGCCTGGCCTGGGAACTGTAAATGACACTGCTCTGGGATGTTGGCTGGAGTTAACAGTACTGTTCCTGAGGCACTATGAAGCTTTTTACCACAAGGGTAGATAAAGCCTCTCAACTTGAGAGAGTTGAGAACTTCAGGTAGCCCCATTTGCCAGCTGGAGAATAGATGCACAGAAAGGATAAGAATACGTCTGATAATTACAGAAAACTTTAGTGTCACTTTCAAGCCCCAGCTCGGTAGATGCCTGTAAAGAAATGCCCTAAGTACAAGCCTCAGCAGCCATGCAGTCTGAGTCCAGAAGCTTTTCTGAAGTTATATGATGTACTTAGTTCATCTGGCTCCTGCAGCTTGCAAGTATGGGTAGTGATGAGCAGCAATCCCACATGGCACTATACCTCCTGTCTTTGCTGTCCATAACAAGAGATAAGACTTAATGGAGAAAGGCAATTCATAGACAGGGCTGGCTGGAGGATTAAGGAAAAAGATGTGGAAGCTGGTGCTGACAAGCAAGGTGCAGATGCGGGGAAGGTTGCTTCGGTGGCTGGGAGCGTGTGATCCTTCATCTCAGTCATAACTGCCAGTGTAGACAGTTTTTTGGGGAGTAGCTCACAGACTGAAGACACAACTCTTCTAGATATTAAGGATCATCTTAAATTATTACTCATCCCTCCAAATGGAAGAGCAAGGTTTTGGCCTGCTGTCTCTCACATGGAAGCACACACCTCACATTCTCCCTTGTAAGAGCAGAAGAGGAACATCTATGCTTATATGAAAATTATACGTGATGTTAAGCCCAGCAAAGTACTAAAATATACATAGCAATGAGGCCATGTAAAAGCACATATGGAGGAGGATTTCCAGACTTCAGTCTGGGTCTGTCATAAGTAGAGATGCCTTTGAGGGAGGCTGGAGGATTTTGATGTGGTGGTTGTATCAAGATGCTCCTCAGCAGCACAGCACCGGGTGGGTGGTTTGCTGTGCAATGCTTTTGTTGCTCTCTGTTGTGTGAGTGGCTGCTCCTGGCCTGTCAGTGCCTGCAACTTGCCTTCCTATTTAATCTGTTCTCAGTTCAGTCACCTTTCCACAATGTCAGTGTTGGCTCCTGAAGGAGACAATAACCAAAAAAAGGTGGCACTCATGGTGAGCCCCAGCTACTGCAAGTCTGTTACTCAGAATGAAGGCTGCCCCTCGCCAGTCACACTTGGTTTAATGTCTAGCATTGGAGAGACAGCAAAAAGAGACTATAACTAATTTTCCTCTATGTACTTACAAATGCACAGGTGGGAAAATCCTCTGTGAATTGTCTTATATTTTACATGCTGTCAGTCAAGGGATGAGTTAATACAATTCAGCCATGCCAATATGAGTAGATTTCAAAGCTGCTTGTCTGTTGCTCCCTCCATTTCCCACCTCTTGTTGAACAGCTGGTCTCTAGAAACAGAGGAAATATTTCTGTTCAGAGATTTCAAAACCAGCTTGAAAGATAAAGGACAGAAAGCACCGCAGTATGTTGTCTCCCTCCCTCAGTGTTAGTGCAGCTGGAAAATTGTCTGTATGACTAGTAAATCTCAAACCTTTTTAGACCTGGAATAGACATTCAGCACAGGTTCTATTTTGAATGGGAATCTATTTTCCTCTATCCCTTATTTTAAAAGCATCTGTAGTTCACAGCTACGCTCAAAACTGACAAGTCTGCGTGTCAAATGGAAATGCCAACATAATATGGTGTGACATGAACAGCGCCCAAACATTTTCTTATGGCTCTTTTTTGCTGGTGCAACAAAGGTATTTTTTAACATTTGTCTATCTCAGATGAAGATGGGGTCTTAAGACTATATTTTCTTTATTCTGGAGATTTACTATTTCTGCTACCTTTATACCCTCCTCTTTTTCTCCAATGACATTTGCAATTTAACACTGGTTAGATAGAAAAGCCAGAATTCACTGATTCAGAAACATCCCACACCACAATATCCAGTCTCTTTTCCACCTAGATAAAAAGTGCTAGTGAAAAAGTGCAACCTGCATCGGATTTAAATGGCTGATCTCAAGATAAAAGGTGACGCATGGCATAATCAATCTTCAAAGCCCATTTTTATGCAAAAGGTGACAGTTTAATCCTCTGTTAATTTTGGTGTCTGGAAAGGCAATTTTCAACTCCAGCTTGGAAGGAACTAATTTCCAAGTACAGCATTCATAGAATCATAGAATGGTTTGGGTTGGAAGGGACCTTTAAGGATCATCTAGTCCAACGCCCCTGCAATGAGCAGGGACATCTTCAACCAGATCAGGTTGCTCAGAGCCCCGTCCAACCTGACCTTGAATGTTTCCAGGAATGGGGCACCTACCACCTCTCTGGGCAACCTGTTCCCATGTTTCACCACCCTCATTGTAAAAAATTTCTTCCTTATATCTAGCCTAAATCTACCCTCCTTTAGTTTAAAACCATTACCCCTTGTCCTGTCACAATAGGCCTTGCTAAAAAGACTGTCCCCATCTTTCCTATAGGCCCCCTTTAAGTACTGAAAGGCCACAATAAGGTCTCCCCACAGCCTTCTCTTCTCCAGGCTGAACAACCCCAACTCTCTCAGCCTGTCCTCGTAGGAGAGGTGCTCCAGCCCTCGGATCATTTTTGTGGCCCTCTTCTGGACCTGCTCCAACAGCTCCATGTCCTTCCTGTGCTGAGGGCTCCAGAGCTGGACGCAGTACTCCAGGTGGGGTCTCACCAGAGCCGAGTAGAGGGGCAGAATCACCTCCCTTGACCTGCTGGCCACGCTTCTTTTGATGCAGCCCAGGATACGGTTGGCCTTCTGGGCTGTGAGCACACATTGCTGGCTCATTCTATGGCAAGAAGGTGGGATCTCTAAGTATAGTGTGTGCCTTTACCCTCCAAGATACTGTCACACCTAGAGCTAGGCCTAGTCCATTAAAAAAAACCCTTGTTTTGGTAGTTGCTATTAGGTAATAGGAAGCAGCAGGCTTGTTGAATAAGCTAATGACTCCTGACTGTGCTTAATTACAGCCGTTAATAAAAAAATGTATCTGACACTTTTTCCAAGAAATAAAATAGTTGACTAGAGTACAAACAGTCCAACTAATAGCATAAATGATAGTAAAATGGCAAATATTTTCCTCTCTTTAAGAGTTTTTAAATTTCAGAACATGCATATGCTTTTATTTATTTTTTTTTTCCTGTAAGCCTGGAGCAGAAAAGTGGCTTTGCAGGTCTAAGTGATAATAACGAGAAGAGGCACTCCTGAGGTTGAGGATAAAGAGGGCTACCCTGCTGGTCTGGAAGTGCTTCATTTTTCTCTCCTCAAAAAGAGGGTATGTATTCCTGCAGAAACCTGGCTGGAACCAGGCAATCCTGCCGCTCAAGGAAACAAGGTCCTGCAGCTGGCTGGCTAATGGGAGGTGCTTTGCCTCTCTGGGAGGCAGCAGCTCTTGCTGGGCTCAGGACTCAATTTGAAGCAGGAGCTGACAGCTCCTGCCTCTCACAAATGCCTCTCTAAAGAAGCTGTGGCTCCTGGCCCTGCACCAGCCCAACAGCATGCTGTCGGCCCTCTTGCCATCTTGGGTGTCCTGCACTGCTGATCTGTCTTCTAAATCATGCACAAAGCCCCTCCAGTAACATCAATACAGCAGGGCAGTGAATCAAATTGTGCACATCAAGGGAAAAATGTTAAGGACTTCTAGCTTTAAAACTGCCGAACAGATGTTCTTTGGCTTTGACTCAAAACCATTCAAGTTTAAATACAAAACCAGCTGCGCCAAGTGGGAGTGTTTCAGGCTCAGAAAACCCAGTGGAACCAATGAGGAATGGCAGGTTTGTTTTGTTCTCACACCGGTGCCTCAACTCTGTTTAAAGTGCTTTCTCTAAATTAACTTCTGTGCCGGGACAGTGTATGAAAAAATTAGCAATTGGAGAGGTTAAGTGAGGATCGCAATAAAAGTTGTAATTCAGCTTTAACAACCCGGCACACTGTGGCCACGTTTATCTGCCATGTACAGTGCATGCTTTTTCCAACACTGTAGAGAGCCCTGGTACCTCTTTGTCAAAAGGATACTTCATCTAATGTTACTTGAAAACCTTTCTTAGCCTCCACTATATTGTAAAGTTCACATAAATCCACTAGAATGTATTTTTCTTAGATCTTGAAAAATATTTACTTCAAATTGCTTATCAAAATCATCTGCCCATATGACAAGCCCTAGATGTGAACCCATTGCCCCGTAGTGATTCAGGGTCATATTAGATTAGACAGTAACTCCTGAGAGGTGGCTGCTCGTGTTAGCAAAATTAGCATATCACAAGTGCACCATTAGCATAGACATTGCAGGAATTTAGGCTTTGAAAAATTGGATCTTTTAACCCTCACATAATCCCTTTTTTCTCTCTCCTGATGCAATTTCCAGAAGGTAGTGGGAAACTAAGTTAAAGATACCTGCTTTCTGAGGAGCGGATGCTGCTCTCTGGGATAAAAATGCAGGATGCTTGCCCAGAGAAGATTCCTTGGCAAGAGAAAAGTATTTATGCAACTGAGAGCTCTGCCTTGTTCTTTTCTTTCCTTTTTTGAGATGTGGAGATGAGAAGTAGTTTGTACATTATCACAGGTTCCAACATAGCACCTAAAATAATGCAGGATGGTTCCGTGGACTGCCCACACTCCTGGGGACAGGGCGGTCCTCCCTGTTGCAGACTCCTCATTCAGAAGCAGTGAGCAGGAATAACCAGTGGTTACTGCCTTGCCTTTCCCATATCCCTAAAAATAAGTAGAAAGCCCTAGAAAAGGCAAAATGGGCCTCAGTGTGGAAAAGGTGGAGAACCTTTACTGAGGGCCTTTTCAGCACCTTAGGGTCTCCTGCTAATGGCTGAGGGTTCGACTTGGAGCCAGCTGTTATTTTTTGGGAGATGGATTGGGCAGATTTTTCCCCCAGCCTATAACATTTGTTTTTAAAAAAGTGTATGTTCGTGTCTTACTGTCCCCAAACAGCTGATATACACTGATTCAGCACAGTCCCAGTACCCATATTGATTTATTGACTGGTCTCGGGGAACCTATGCCACTATCTCCACAGTATTTTGAGAGACTTCCACGCGTGTTTGAAGTTCTCAGGGTGGTTACATGACTTTTAAAAACAGGACTCTCTCTTTGTTTTACATTCATCTACATCTTTGTTTACAGCCTGCACTGCTTGGAGCTAGCCGTGTTAGGAACAGAAAGCCAGCTGAGCTGATGCTAATTCTGGCAGATGGGACAAGCACGTAGTCATTCAGTGACACCCCATGTTGCCCTTTACAAAGCACCCTATGATCCGTTCTGGCATAGTATGCCAGACGATCAACTACAAGGGGATGAGAAGCCAATGTGTTTGCTCCAGCCATCTTTCTAGAGAGCAGAAGCGTTTTGGCAGAGGGATGAGGCGGTGGAGAGGTGCACAAGCAACTGTTTCTTTGGAGGGTCGCTAAACCCCAAACCAGGGGTCAGCATTCACACGCTGCAGCTGAGCATCAGATTGCAGGAGGATGTCAGGGGCTGAGAGAACAAAGGATGTCAAATGGGGGACAAAGAACTAAGAGACAGAGATAAAGAGAATGAATAATTACAGCAGAAGTTGTATAAGAGACAAGAGCAGTATGTGAACGGAGCAGAGGCAAAGGGAGAAAGGGACGAGCTTAGCTGACAGACACCTCTTTCCTTTTCTCTCAGCTGCCATACTGTCCTGTGCACATCTCTAAGCACCCAGTAAAATGTCTTCTGTGATTTCTCTTCCTCCACACCTTGAAAATTTGGCTGCACTGTAAATAACCTGCTCCTGCTTTTAAACATAAGCACTGTTTCGAGCTATTAAAATTGTATAAGCACCTGTCCAACTCCCACTCAGGCAGTGCTGAGTTTTGGAAGAAGTGTTCAGCTGTTTTGGCAGGCAGGTTCACCTATCAGACAGACATGCTTACGGCTTTCTGACAGTTCTGGGTTCCAGCATAATAGTGAAAATCTTGTTTTTCTTGATTTGCTGAGGTTTAAATTTCTAAAAACAATAATCCACAGAAGTCATGGTAATGGGACGTGCCTAGAGATAACACCATACAACAAAGTTGTATGATGGCATCCCATTCCTTACGATGTATCACCCTGATGTCTGCATCCCCTGAGCAACACTTTGTAGTTCATGGATCAGTTCTAGACCTTCAAAGTCAGGATATCTGTTTCTTCCTCCCTATAGTGCTATATATCACTATTGACATTTTTGAGAGGGTCTGGAAAAAAAAATTTGTTGTTCACCTCCAAATATAAAGCATCACAATTGGTCCATCACAATTGGTCTATCACAATTATACCAATCTCATCTGAGGACTTGAAAGGTTTAAGAAAATGGATCTTTCCTCCACTTCTCCAGCTAAACCAGCCCTTCTTTTTCTTTCCCCTACCCAACCTACTTTCTTATCTCATTACCACTTCTGCTTTGCGGCTGTGTTAACTTCAGCTCCCCAGTTTTGTCTGCATCATGCATGACCGTGCTTGCTCTTTTCTTCACAAAAGGAAATCTCCCTTCAATCTGACCTGTATGTGGGGCTGCTCCTCACGTGTCCTTCAGCCTACTTGACAAAATTAAATTTATCATTATCACCTTCTTGTATCAGTAAATGAGTTACAGATGAATCTTTGCCCTTCCATGGAGAGGGGTGGGAGTACAAAGAGTTTTCTTTGTATGGATGGGCAGCTTTTTTTTTTTTCCCATAAAAGGAAAATACTCCTTTTCCTGGCTTTTCAGTTTTCTGAGCTTTTCTGCCATCTATTAATCACAGAATCGTAGGATGGTTTGGGTTGGAAGGGACCTTTAAAGATCATCTAGTCCAGCCGCCCTGCCATGGCGGCTCTCCATGGCGGCAGACATCTCTCCCTAGATCAGGTTGCTCAAAGCCCGATCCAGCATGACCTTAAAATAGTATATCTGTCTGTTTAGAGTTTTTTAATGCACCTATCATCATGGCATATTTGTTTTCCTTCTACATCCTCATCCCCTTAGAATACACTATTTTGCCCATGGTAGGGATTTTTGTTGCTTTTAAGTGAGTAGATGTGAAGATTAGAAAGAGTTCAGGAGAAAAAGAAGCATTTCGGTGGAGTATTTCAGCATTTCAGCCTCCTGGGAGGTTGCTGGCTATTGAAAGGCTTTTACTGAGAGGAAGATTTTGCAGCATTTTCTAATTCTGGTCAGACTCTGGATTCACCATATTTCTTCTGAAGGCAGGCAAATGCCCTCAACAAGATTGTTTTGTTCTCAGCTCTCTTCAAGTACACTCTGCATAGTCTCAGAGGTGCAGAACTGCCCTTGCATTTCATAACATGAGTTTGATATTGCTGGGGCACGAGGTACTTACTGCCTGTGTTTTCTAACAGGTGTTGGAAGCAGACAGCGAATGAAAGTCTTAAAGCAGAGCTGCCATGGATTTGGCTGCCTAAAACTGGATGGGGATCTTGTACTAGCTAGAGCCTAGATGCTGTCTTTCTGCATACATGAGATTTACAACAGTGTGCAGTGAAAGCCCTTAACATAACCAGGAGGACAAGTGAAAGCAAGCAAGCAAAGATACTTCCCAGGATGCTAGAAATGAAAGAATGCATTGCTTAGAAACCAAGCCTGGATGTCAGAGCGTAGGAAGGCAATCGCCTCCAGTGTGGGAAGTGCCCTGCAGCTCATGTGGACAGCACTTTTGGCATTGGGGGTGCTAACAGAGGTCGACAGTAGTTGCTACTACTGACTAACTTAGTAAATGAGAAGACGAACATAGGATTCTTCATGCTTTTTGTTTCAGAAGAACCCAATCTGTTGTTTTGAGGGTTGTAGACCTACATTTTTTTTGCCAACAGTTAGAAAAATCTCTCCAAGGAACAAATAGCCCGTTCTGCCCTGGTGGTCACCGTCTCTCCCTTCTGGAATGATAACCAGGTGAGCTTGAGGACTTGGGGAGTGTAATCTGTTAATGTATGTTAGAACTTGATCCCTGCCTAGATCAAGTTCTAGACCTCCTGAGAATGGGAGTCTGTCCCAGCTCTGATCACTTATTCTTGACTCAGTCACTTATGCTGTAACTAGCCATGCTTTTAGCAGGGGTGGTTCTGCTCTGTTTTCTAGCATCTCAGCCAAGATTGTGGCCACTATAATGATACTTAAGGAACATTAATTGCTCATTTGTCACTGACTAGTGTCTAAAAACAACCCTGGATCACAAATGAGGAACTCATTCACAGGGCATTTTGAAGGCAGACTCTAAGCTAAGGTAAGCACTTAGCTGGAAACTATGCAGTAGCAGTTAGTGCAACATCAGGGTAGTACTGCACTAACCAGCTTGCAGTTTGTAGCACTGTCATTGTAGAAAGGAGAAAAAAATTGTAAAAAGGAGAAAGCATCTGTCAGCTTGCAAATATCTTGTAAACATGAACTCACATGAAAGATGCTGTTTTCAAACATAGACGTATGAAGGTATATCCATCTTTAAGCCATTAAATCATAGAGATATTAATGTCAGAATTATTGATTATCAATGAGATCCAACTATTGCTGTCATAAAAGTCATCCTGGCTCAGTCTCAGGTAACTGACTGCAAAGCAGTTGATTCCTAGAGCAGGGAATGGATCTGGAGCCCCCTGACTATGGCTCTTCTAGATTCTGAAGTTTGAGAGTCCTTAGGCAGACTTTGGAAAATAAACACCTTCTGGGGACAAAAGGGTCATTGATAAGCTTCCAATTTTAGCAGTCTTATTTTCTTTGGTTTCCTCAGTTGCTAGTTTTCAAGGCAGCCTGTGCAAGGAAACTGGCTAATGGTGCACTGCTTCTCAGCTAAGAGACCTTCTCTTTTCCAGGCCACCCATGTTAGAAGAGGCCCCTGGACTCTGAAGTCTGGTTCTAGAATGGGAAGCTTGTAAAGATAGCAGTTTGTTGTACTCCAGTTCAAAGCCCTTTCATACGCGTGCATATTTGTATATTTGCTGCAAAGTACTCAAGACATCCCTGTGGACTTAGCAGACTAGTTAAAGTTGCAGCTATTATGCACCTAGAAATAGCTCAAGCACAGCTTGGGACACAGCTTATTCCCCCAAAGATGTGTGTGCAGGAGGGTGGATAGGGACAGTGCAAGCCAAGGATAGCTCAGCTAACGCTGACCCTTCCCAAATATTGCCATGGGATTTTTAAATACTTCTCGACTCCCAGAGAGATGCTGAAAGATTTGACCTCAGTTTAGCATCTCATCCAAAAAGCAGTAAGTCGTTCTGACAGCGCAGGTCTCCCTGAGTGCTGTGTGGAAACTTCAGACTTGGACATGAGCCCAGCCTTAGTGTTGCACTGAAACTCAAGACTTTTGGGCCTAGAATGATTTCAGATGAGCTATACTCTGACGGATAGGAACTGCAGGAATCAGAGTTACTGACAAGGAAATTATTCCTAAAATTACTGGTGGGGAAAATGGGAAGAGGAACAATTTCAATTATTTGCTGCTACCAAGATATGCGAGACCTGTTCAGGGAACAAAGGAAGGCTTCATTTCTTAATCTGGTCACTCTGATGCTTCCCAAGAGCTTGAAATTGGAAGGAAAAGAATAAGAAGCTTGCTTTATGAATAGCTCATATATCAGAGCTTTAGGTAGTTTGACATTATTATTCATCACATCTGCCGGAAGGCCTCAATCAACACTCCAGCCTGGTGGTGCTGCGCCAACAAGTGCAGACACAGCCCCTGCCCTCGAGCATCCGCAGGCTAGGATTACAGCGGGGTGACAAGCGGGGCTCAGCCGGAGGTGTGAGGCAGCGAGGAGATGCTGGTATAACGAGCACATTTGCATACCATCAGCACTCACAGCCAGCGTCCTCCCCAGGCTCTGCCAGGCAGCGCTGCTTTGTCGGATTCGTGGCAGAGGTAAAGCTTAAAAGAGGATTTGATGGAAGACAAGATGGTACCTTGTGGGGAGATTTTTACCGTGATTTAGAGGGCAGGCTGTGAGAAAGCATAAAAGTGTCTGCAGGAGAAGTGACAGAATCTGTTATCTTTAGTGAGGGAAGAAAGTTTTCTGCTGTGACAGAGTATTAGGTTTAAGAGCCAAGGAGAGACCAAGCAGTGAAGAGGCTTAGAGGTAAAGGCTTGAGCTTTTCTCCCAGTCCCACAGAAATATTTATAGTATCAAAACATGTGCTATCAAGATGAAAAACTGAAATCTCAGAAACATTGCTTTGATGCTTTTTAGCTGGTGGGGATCGCGAAAAAAAGTCCATTGTGTTTGACTTCATTATAAAAAGAAACTATAAATCCTCCCTGCTTACCTCATGAATGATCCCTCAGGGCAGCTGGGGAGTCAGGACGTTCCAGCCTTCACTTAAATGTTGCTTTTCATGGTCAGCCCGAGGTGCCGCATGACCACCACTGCACCTTCGGGTACACTGGTGAAATCGCCACTGAGGGCTGTTGTGCAGGTGCTGTGTAGTCCCAGTTCTGGTCTGTACTTCCAGTTTTGGGGTGCCCTTGGGCCAGCGTCTGTGCCACCCATGCTTTGTGCATGAGGGAAATAAGGAAAGGTTTTATTGGGGCTGTGATGTCCTGGTGGGGATGTGCCCCAATACCCTTAACATAAGAGCTGCTCCTGCTCTGCAATTCCATGAACTGAGCATGAAATGTATTTTTACTCTGTTAAGCTTAGGTTTAAAAAGAAAATAATTTTGAAGCAGAAAGCCAGAAATTATAAATTTGAATATTGTCAAAATATTTTTTTCAAAACATTTTTCAAATAAAAATATCCTAAAATGGGGTCTCTACCTCCTCTGTGGACAGTCTCCTCCTTGGTGAACTGATATTTTCCAGTTGAGAAAATACTAGCTTCAGTGAAGAGAAAAGCCAGTGCTTTGAAGAGAAAAGCTGGCACAGAGCGGGGAGAGGTGAATAAAGAGGAAATGTGGTTAAAACGCTAAGAAGGAAGGTGTTCCTCGCAGGATGAGTAGGTTTAGGACAAGGCTAAAGAAGGGAGATCACAGTAACTGGTGTGAGCTGCTTAGAGCAAGGAACTTGGCAGCTGAGAATGGCAGAAACAGATTTTTAAAATTGTATTTAATGGAGTTGGAAGGCCATTGCGTGGGTCTAGAAGAATGAATCAGTGATAACACCCAAGCTAGCGGGGCTGGCTGCTTGGTGTTACTGTTGTGATAGAGAAGGGACAGGATTTGGGAGAACAGGGTAAGATTTACTGGGAATGATCAAGAGCACAGGCTACGAAAAGGCATATGTATACACAGCTAGCTAGCTAGATGTGTGTATATATAGATATATATGAATATCTATGTTATTTGTCAAGAATAGAAGCCAAGGTGTGAGATTAGATGGCGGAGAATGATCATGAATAAAGTTCTGCATTTGTAATATGTGTATAGGCAGATACTTAATCAGACCAAATCCTGTATGGCTATCTCTGCAAGAACAACGGTAAATCTTGTTCGCCCAAAAGAACAGTCTCTAAAAATTATTTTCCCCTTCTTTCTGTTTTTTTGATGTATAAGGATGTCAGTACTATAATTAATCCCCTCTTGACTCTGGCTTGTGGATGCTGTAACTTCATATAGCATCATAGTTACACACTGAACAACCTGAAATTTTAACATCTTACTTAAAAAGTTGAATTAATGGGAGCAAACCATTCTCCTAGGGCTGTACAGGAGAGACAGGTTATAAAGCATGTTGAAAAGAAAAATGTTCGCCAGCAATTTAGTCATAATTCTGAGAAGGAGTTTCTGCTCATGAGAAAAAAGAAAAAAAGTTTTTGTGCCTGACCTGCCTGGACGCTGAGTGCCCCCAGCTTTCAGATTGAGTCCCTATTGAACCGGCTAAAGCAAACACAGAGCACGGTCCCTTTGAAGTCCTGTGCACGCTTCTCAGTGCTGCGCCTGCCCTCAGCTGTGCTCATTCTCTCTGGAACAAGAACTGCTAGTGTCTAGTTTGTGATGGGAAATGTGTTTTGGGGCGAGATGTGACCCCTGAACTTAGCTTTGCTTTGACAAAAGCACTTTTATCATCTGCACTCCGTTATTGTATTGCATTCAGCGCGAGCACCGTCAGTGTTGTTCTGGAGTGTAGCTCGTGGGGCATTGAAAGGGGAACAGAGGTGCAGGCTGGAAAAGCGGGGGTGAAGTTTACTCTGAGTTTGGACTCAAGTTCCCACTCAGAGTTTAAGTGCCTGCACTCCTGCAGCTGCTCCTGGCAGCCCTGAGGCTGGGGTCACAGGAACGCCCAGGAAAGCAGGTGTGAGTGGTTACGACGCCTGTAACTCAGAACCATTCAAATGGCAGATTGTGCGCTGAACAATTCCTGGCCTTCACCAAAGTCTCACCTGAGACGTGTCCTGCAGTTTCTGAGTGTGATCCCGTGTTTTTTCCTGGTTTCCCGTAAAGCAGGTGTAATTTGTCATGGTTATTTTCAGGCACTAGGGAAGAAACTTGCTTGAATCAGGCACCACATCCAGCTGAGCAGACTTCGGGAAAACCATTCAGCAGACTTCAAGAGAGATGAATCAAATGGCCTGGCTTTAAAAGCCTTACCTGGAGCAGGTAAGTCACTGCTGGAACTCACATGTCAAAGCAGAAACATCTTTCCCCAGACCTGGGAGACACAGCCTGTTCCTCTTTAAATCTGTGCTATGTGCTGCAGTGCTCTGCATTGTTGCCATGGCAGAAATCTCCCCATAGTAATAACCTCTTTCAGAGAAGGTTAAAAAGAGACAGTGCACATGCTCAGAAATGCTGCACTTGTTCTGTTAGCAGTTTGCAGCGGCCATTTCAAAGAGACCGTCACAAAGAGAAGAGAGAGATCAGGTACTGATATTTTTTTCCTTTGTTAGAGGGGATTACTTTTCTCTTTCACAGAAGTCCATGCACAGATCTGTCTCCATTCCCAGTTGCACTGCAGAGAGAGACCACCCTTGAAGCCTGTCGTGATTATTCCTTGCAGATAGCAAATTCCCACAGAATAACTAAGTGGCAGTAGTTAGATGTGGCCTGAGGTGACTGCTGCACTTGGGGAGCAATTATTTTGCAGCGGGGCTCACATATGAAGCTGAGCTGATGCTGGGGTGGGTGATGTGTAAGGTACCCTGAAAAAGTTTAACAGCTTATCTGCTTTGTTTTGTTGAACCTTTCTAGCACTCACAGTCAACTATGAGAATAGCCTCTGTTCCTACTGACCAGGAGGCTTCTGCATTAGGTACTTTCAAAGGAGGCTAGTATTATCCTAATTTACTGTTACTTGGAGACACTGCTGCATCCTGTTGCAAAGCCTGGTGTCTTTGATTGTACTTGCTTTGATTGCAGATCACCATTAATTAAAACAGAAAATCCAAGCCGTTTGTTATGATTTTAATCCCTTTATTTTAAGGATTGTAGAAATAAGAAAAAGGATCACATCAGATCACTTCTAAATAGTGGGAGGGATAGGAAGCCCAGTTCTGAGGTTATAGGAATTACATTACCAGATCTATTTTTTGTTGTGGGCCCAAATATATCTGTGACTCTACGTGTATGTGTGTGTCTCTTGCTTCTGAACCATCCCCTACTCTTATGTTTAGGTTGAGGTGCACAGGGAGGGGATGTGTACAATGCTGCTCCTTTCCTGGATGAATTGCTGGTTTGCACGTGCTGCAGGTGTTCGTGCAGAATTTGCAGCTTCAGATTAGCTCTGTCTGAAACGGTGGATTGCATACATTGAAGAGCAAGCTTGTTCCATTAGGTGTTGTGGCAAGATGGGGAAAAACCTTTCCTTTCCTGCCTCCCTCTGTTGCCCCTCCAAATGTGAAATACAAGCTGGTTTGGGGAGTGCTGTACTCTTGCATTCAGCACATGCAGATTTGATGTTCTTATGCAACATCTTTTGCTTAATATGCACCGACTTAAAAATCAGGAAGAGACAGAATGTTGTCCTGCTTTCCTGGGTTCAGCTAAAGAGAATTTTCTTGTGGATTTTATTGTGTTGCTACAACTTAACCTTATTTGATTCTTTCTTTCTTCCTTTTGAACATACAGGTAAACTTGGCTGAACTAAGGACCACCCTAGGTTTGCCAGGATCCTTGAGGCTTGGATTGAAATCTGTAATGGACAGTTGCAGCTTGAGCCAGTCCAAGTTTCCCATGTTCCCTCTTGATCTGAACAGTTTACCTGTTGGATCAAGAAAATAATTCTTTTGAAACCTGTGTGCTTACCAAAAATTTTACCTCTGTGTGAAGGGGAGGTGTTGCTGGACCAGACTGTACCTGTCTTCAGGGCATGGTGTGGCCTGGCTGTGATGTTCAGGAACAAATGGATGGCTGCAAATAAAGGTCTGAAGCCCAGATTAGGAGGGAAAACAGAAGGTCAAAGAGTTTTGCTGCATTTACCATTAGAAATTCTACCTCTGAATTTGTGCAGGTTAACAAAAGTCTTTTCCTTCAGCTGCTTTCATGAAGGAGTAAGTTTTTATGACAGTGTGGTGCGTAGTTAATGATAATGGTTAGCTTTATTATTATACTTGTGAAAAGATGATGCATCAGTAAAGCAAGCGAGTGGGTAAAAACTTCATTTCCAAGTTCAGGTCTGTTTCAGCCAGCTCTATAATCCCTGCAGTTTTGATCTCGAAATCTAATAGTGAACCAGCTGTCTAGATTCATGTGCTGGTCTGGGACTGCGTAGTTAGAAAAAAGATTGGAGTCACAGAGCGGACAAAGTTGCTGGCATCCTGGCTTGGAAATGACACCAAAAACTGTCTAGGGACTTCTGATCTTCTCCTTCATGTCTAGGGGGACATTATCTCCCAGTTAGTTTTTATGTGCGCTGCTGGAAAAGTACGGAGAACTTCTGTCCATGCTGTAGGTCTTCTGATATTTTTTTTTTCTTTCAAAGGAAGACTGCCAATACTTTAGCCATCAGGAACATGAAGTTCTTTGTAACAAAACCTTGTATCTGTAATGTTCCTCACTGACTTGTTTGTGTCTCTTGATAAACAGAGAACCACCCATTCCCAAGATGCTGGCACCCTGCCTTCTGAGAAGAGTGGTCCTTACAGTTCCTTTAGTTTTTGTGGTTGCACTGCTTCTCACGGAGCCTGTTAGATCTGATCAAGAGGCGGGAACAGCCATACCAGCTGAAAGTATGTACCAGCCTACAGTCCTCTCATATAGATTGTACTGTAGTTTTGATGTTGCAGGATTTCCTATCACTGAAGCTTGTCCAAATAATTCAAACTATTTTGGACATGTCTTGCTTATGATGTTTTAAAATCACAACCTGACAGCATACCAGTGCTGTTTTTCTCCTGCATCCAAGGCTCTCCACTTTCCTACCCTTATCTCCTGCCTGTTGCTGTCTTGCTTGTACCTGAAATCTGCCGCTGTTCTGTACCTTTTCTTTTGTACAGCCCTTTCATTGCGTTAGCCCTTTCTATGCCAGGAGTCACCCTATTTGCTTTTCAGAGGCATTCTTGAGACTTGCTTTTTTCAACTGACACTGACTGTTCATTACATCTTTCATTCTTGGTAATGTCTACTATATTAAAGTCAGTAGTTTTTATTAAAAAAATTCACAATGAAGATGCCAAGAAAGCACACTTTGTCAACACTTAGTCTTGCAGCCTTCAACCAGCTAATTCTCCTTTGCTGATCTGTGCTGAGTTTAGTTTACAGCAGGTCCTTGCATCAAGTTGTTGATGTGGAAAATGCTGTTCTCTCCTTATGTCTGGCGCATATATAATAACACTAAGGTTGGGTGGTGGTACGACAATGAAAGAGGAGGTCTGTAATACTGTTCAATGTTTATTTTTTATCTCTTTCTCCCTCCCCCAGCCAGTTAAAGAATTTGGAAGACTCCTTTTCTGCAGCAGGCAGGATTCCTGTCTGCTGGTTAGCACACAGATCATGAGCTGGAAGCTCATACTCCAGCTTATCAGAGGCATGTAGTAATCAGCCAAAGATCAAGTGTTTGCAAAATAGGCTGACAGACACTGCAGGATTTTCCAACATCACTCTAGGTTTCATCCTTTCTTCCTTACCAGACCTCAAAGAGCAAACTAAACCTGCGCTCAGAATTTCTCACTTGCGCAATATTTCCTATGAAGTTGTCAGAGAGGCACAGGCACTGAGAAGCAAATAAGAGCATATGTAGAGCCTGATGATTCGAAGACATTTCATCATGTCTATATTTGTTCTGTCTCAGTACTGCTATCTCTTAGGGCACAGCTTTGTGTTACGTGATGATCAAGGCAAAGCAAGCCTTGTGACCTTCAGTCTGGATATCTAGATATAGGAATACTATCTTAAACACTGCAATTAGTCCAGAATGCAGCAGTTCTGCTTATCAGCAATGCCCATTAATGACAGGGCATTGTGTTTATCTGCTGCTTGCTTCACCAGCTTTGGACAAAGCTGTATCATATTCAAAGTTAGAGGCTAAGTGATCTGTCTTTGTGATAACGTAGTCAATTTTATTCCATTAGCTTTCTATTTAGAGCTCAAGTTTGTGAGATTAGGAGAGAACATTTTGCAGGGAACAGGTTCATGGTTTCAGAGATGATTTCTGAAAAATCTGAAAAATCTAAAGATGAGGTTGAAAATGTGCTCAGGGTTGGTGGAGCAAAATGCAAGACTCAAGTTATGGGTTCAGCGTTTCCACACTATGAACTGTGACAAGAGAAGGATGAGGGGAACAGCAATAAAGGAGGAAGAAAATTGTTAATGGAAATTTGTTGCAGTAGTTCTTTTGCTATTGAGAGACTGGGTGGACCATCATGATGGACCATTTACAATAACCTGGATTGTTCAAGTGTACATACATCAGGACTCACTCTTTGGACTCTTTTCTGTAGTTCTTCCTCATACTCAAAATCACTGCTTATTCTTCTACTTAATACTTCATGTCATATAGTCATGATTCTCTACTAAATGCTCTCCTAAATGCTCTCCTAGGTCGTCCCTGTGTTGATTGCCATGCATTTGAGTTCATGCAGAGGGCTCTGCAGGATTTAAAGAAGACAGCGTATAATCTAGACACGCGGGTAAGGAAACATTCAATTTCTTTTTTTTTTTTTAATATGGAAGAAAATGCTGTGGATAAAAGTAGATAAGGTGGATGGATTTTGCACAAGACAGTCAACTGTACTGTCCTATCTTCTCAGGTGAGGCTGGGTAATGACATTTCACCTCTCTATGCAATAATCTGTGGAATTCTTCTGCCTTGGGGTGTCAGGGACACTAGGAAGCTTAGGGAAGAGTGAACTGACAGTCCTCAGCCCTCTGTCCTTCTCTTGCTGAGTTACAGCCATTAGCGTTGCTATTCTCATTCCAAATGCTGAGGGCACACCTTTTTTTTTTATGTTAGGGGGAGTGAGGTAAGAGCATCATTTATACTTATTACCCAAAAGGAGAGAGCCAGCTCAAACAAAAAGCCTACTAAAATAAAATACTCCCCTGCACATGCTTTTACCCCTGGGGAGAGGCTACAGGAGGAAACATCATCTCTTAGATACTTTTTACGTTGCTCTGATTCCATAATGATGAAAAATGCCACAAAGTAGAACAGCACAGGGAACGAAACTTGTTTGGCTTGCAGTCAGCGTGGAGAATTTGCCAAGGTTGGTATCTTCCGTCTGTGCGGGAAGTTGAATCTGTCTCTTGCTACTGCAACCTGCAATCTGTGACTAGCTGTATCCCAGCTGCTGTCAGCTAGCGGTGTCTCAGGAGGGTGGCTTTTTCCCCAGCTCCTGTGTACCCTTTAGCTGAAGTGCTATATCTACACTCTTGCACAGATTTTTCAACAGAAGGCACTCAAACTTTTTTTGCTATTCTAATCTATGGTCAAGGTGGTTCACAGTTCAAAGCCTGCAAACTGGAGTCTTTGGAGAATGGTTTGAGGTAACTCCAAGCAGAGTCCATGATGTTTAGGGGAAAATGCAGGTGCAAGAATGAAGATGCCTTGAATAGCGACATACTGCAAAAACCAAACGTTCCAGCAGAACCAGATTGGTAGGTAGTGCATTTACAGTAAAACAAATCTGTTCAATAATTACGGGTCAAATGTATTTTGGGCTCCTTCGTGAAGAAATCTCGTTAATGAATACGTCTGCTGAGCACTGTATACAGCCCAAACAAGACGTTCAGATTGTGCCGTAAAGTAGTTCTAGCACACCTTTTCCTTCTTTTACAAACCTTTCAACTTTTTGCCAGGACTTCTAAATCTTGATTAAAAAATATCTCAACTACTAAAATCTTCTCTGGTTGTCTGGCTATGGCAGTGACCTTAATGGCACCTACAGCTTGCAGACCAAGAGAGAAGCTATATAAAATACAGATAGCCAAAGCAGGAGTAGCAATAAGAGCCCCAAAGATAGCAACTGTATTTTGATACTTTTTAAAAAATAAAAATAAAAGACAGCCAAGGAGAGGAAATGAGGGTACAAAAAAGGTTTGGTTGAGAGGAATGTCCTATTATTGACTTTCACAGTTGTAGATTTGGCAGCAAGCCTGAAAATGTGGCTCCATGATATATTCTCACCAAAACAAACCTATCGCTTCCTTATCACTTTAAAATCTAAATAATTTAATTCATATTGAGGTCCTTCAGTGCCCTTGGACTAGGACAGGCTTATTCCAGTCATTAAGCTGGGAATTCTGCCTACATCTTCAAAAGACATGGAAATATTTAATAGTTGAGGACCTCTTGGAACTGCCTTCTACAATGTTTCAGTTCTTAGTTTTATTATTCAGCTGTGGCCTAATTTGATGCAAACTGGGAGTTTTAAGACAATTGCTTTCAGCCACATATATATTTTACATTTGACTGTTTTAGTCTGTTTTGCTGCTTAGTGGGGCAAATGTTTCTGTTCCCAAAAATACAGTTACCTTTGTTAATATTCCCACTGGAGACACTCATTTCCCTGAAAAACCCTCTTTTGTTTGCAGGCAAGATTTTTAGATGATGACTAAGCAGCTCCTAACTGTGTTGGAGGGGGAGGGATTCCCAAAAGCTTGAAGAGGAAATTCCCATGTAATTCCTCCTGCAAATCTCACCCTGCAGTTCTGTACAGGGGAAACAATATAGTTTTATTGCACAACTCAAGAGTTTGCACACTTAATTTGGCCCTGTGTTGATCTGCATGGTGTCTCACAAAGCAAACTGACTCTAGCATAGGTCACAGAACCTTTTGTGCGGGCCATAGGCTCTATCCCCTTCCTTTACAAGACTAGGCATGCTTGTAACCTACACTGATGTGATGATCGCTTATTGACAGGCTGGCTGCATTTTAGTCATGCGGTAAGAGAAGAGTCACAGACCAGCTCTGAGAGGCTGGCTACTATCCCTGCACATATCAGATCTGCTTGCCCCCCTGCATACTGTTTTCCACCCTTTCGTTGCTGCTGGCCCCTTGGAGCAGGCTGCAGGCTGGATTAGTTGTTTTGACAGCAGTAACCAACTCTGGGCAATCTTGTCTGGGGATATCTGGGATTCACCACTCAGCCAAAGTGCAGGATGTGGCAGGTGCAGCTCTGATCATGAACTGGGGGGGTTCTCGTTCTGCTGGGAGGGAGCTGCTACCATCAAAACCATTCATCCAGTTTACAGCCAGCTCCCTACTGCATCGAAAAGCTGCTCAAGACAGAGGCCAGCAGGGAGCAAGCCATAAAACAAATCCTGTAAAACAAATCCAGTCCATGGGCTATGCAGTTCACTGTAAGTCGGTACTATAGACACTTATTTTCAAAATTCCAACATGTTTTTCAGAGTTACAGAATCACAGAATCTTTTGGTTGGAAAAGACCTTTAAGATCATCAAGTCCAACCATACCTGTCCACTACTAAACCATGTCCCTAAGCACCTCGTCAGTCCGTCTTTTAAATACCTCCAGGGATGGTGACTCGACCACTTCCCTGGGCAGCCTGTTCCAAAATTTGACAACCCTCTCCATGAAGAATTTTTTCCTAATATCTAATCTAAA
>VYZW01008651.1:53258-81455 GCA_013401315.1 Balaeniceps rex
TGACCAGCCTCCAACTGGATTTAACTCCATTCACCACCACCCTTTGGGCCCGGCCATCCAGCCAGTTTTTAACCCAGCACACAGTATGCCTGTCCAGGCCATGGGCAGCCAGTTTCTCCAGGAGAATGCTGTGGGAGACGGTGTCAAAGGCTTTACTGAAGTCCAGGTAGACAACATCCACAGCCTTTCCCTCATCCACTAAGTGGGTCACCTTGTCATAGAAGGAGATCCGGTTAGTCAAGCAGGATCTGCCCTTCATAAACCCATGTTGACTGTGCCTGATCTTCTGATTGTCCTGGATGTGCTGTGTGATGGCACTCAGTATGAACCGCTCCATAATCTTCCCCGGTACCGAGGTCAGGCTGACAGGCCTGTAGTTCCCTGGATCCTCCTTCCGGCCCTTCTTGTAGATGGGCGTCACATGGGCAAGCCAGTGGACATTGCATTGCAACTTTAAGGAGCTCAGGAACTGCATTTTTAGCTGGAATTTATCAGCTTTTTTGTAGGTTCAGAATTTGGACCCTGCCCTGTTTGGGCTTTTTTTATTTGTTGGTTGGTTGAGTTTTTTTAACATGCTTTAACCCACCAGGGGATAATAACAAATCTCTGTGCAAACGGTTTTCTGATCATGCTCACAAAACAGTCAGCAAAGCTGTATTTAGTGCCATTCGTTTTGTTCTTTATTCCTTTCTAAACTGTCAGTGGTTATTTGGAATGTTCAAAGCACATTAAGTTAGATGTGCCCATGAAAGTAAAAACAAAGGCTTGAAAATGTTATTAAAGATATATAAGATGGTAAGCAGCCTTGGGGCTTAGCTCCAGAGCTGTTGGCATGCTGTCAACCTCTCTTATTCAAACCATTGCAAATGATGTCAAGGAGATGGTTAGAAGGTGGTGGTTGAGTGTCTTTTAGGTGATTAGCAAAGTCTGATCAGATCTTTCCAGTTTTGCAGGGTGGCTGAAACAATCAAAAGCGATACCTGATTTAATATAGAACCACAGGGCTGTGTCTAGTGATTTATCATCTGGGAAAAAAACCTGACCAATAGACAGCTTTTCGTGTACTAGGAAGGCAGGTGGTAAGCAGGATGCTTCAGCCCAGCTCTGCTCTAAGTGCCGTTAGTTGATGTGGGTCAATGGATAACACAGCTTTTAAAGCACAGCCTTTAGTCCATGGCAATTCCATCTCATACGAAAATCACAAGACAGGCAGATTAAGGATGGATTTCACTGGCATTTAGAGCTGGTAGTCTTCATAATGTCCTTTTTTTGTGTAGCTGGCTACACCAGTGGGGATTAATTTGGTGAGTGGGCTTCCCACAACTCATGTGTCCCATGACAATAAGGAGGAAGTCCTCTCTTGGATCAGACTGGTTCTCAGATACAACTTCAGCTCATGATAGACAAACTGAGATGAAGATATGATCACAGAATCAGAGAATCATTTGGTTGGAAAAGACCTTTAAGATCATCAAGTCCAACCATACCTGTCCACTACTAAACCATGTCCCTAAGCACCTCGTCAATCCGTCTTTTAAATACCTCCAGGGATGGTGACTCGATCACCTCCCTGGGCAGCCTGTTCCAATACTTGACAACCCTCTCCATGAAGAAGTTTTTCCTAATATCTAATCTAAACCTCCCCTGGTGCAACTTGAGGCCATTGCCTCCATCATGATGTTGATGTCAAACAGCTCTGTGCTGCATCATGCATCTACTGAAGCCGCAAGTGCTCCAAACAGCCAGGAACACCAAAGTGTGTGTGTGCTAGAGAGGAAGGATCCCCAGATTTCCCTTGTGCAGACCTGCTGTCCCTTCCCTGGTCCTGAGCCCCTTCTCGCACAGGTAGGCTGAGAGGGTGCAGGCCTTTCTGATCATACGCAGCTCCAGCTCTGAGAAGTTCCCAATCCACCCTCATTGCTCCAGAAAATCCCTGTGGGCAGCAATGATCTCCTGATATTGATAAACCCCAGTTCAACTGGGGGACCTCTGCTTTCACCAGTTTGGGACACCTTTCCTTGAAGAAGCCAGCAATCTCATCACATGTTTGAACTGTGGTGGCTGTATGCCAGCTCAGCACCTATCATCTGTTTTAGGCTCCAACAGCATATTAACAATAACAGTGAAGCAGGAGAAGTTAAAACAGAAGTAAATTTCTTCACTGAGAGGGTGGTCGGTGGCTGGAACAGGCTCCCCAGGGAAGTGGTCATGGCACCAAGCCTGTCAGAGCTCAAGGAGCATCTGGACAACGCTCTTAGTCATATGCTTTAGTTTTAGGTAGTCCTGCGAGGAGCAGGGAGTTGGACTTGATGATCCTTATGGCTCCCTTCCAACTTGAGATATTCTATAATTTATGATTCTGTGATTAAATGATGCCTCACTTTCTCTGTATAACTTTCAACAGTGAGTCTGGGCCATAATACTCTAAATTTATTTCTTTGAGTCTGTTTTTAAGTAATTTTTAAGATTTCTGACAGGTTTTGGTTTTTTTTAAGCCTCTCATGAACTTGAGAGATTATGTTCCTGTTTGTGCAGTTGAAGTAAGATTGTAAGAAAGACAAATAACTTTAAACAAAAATAGCAGCACCCAGACACATACTGAATGCAGTAATGTGAAAACCATGAATGTGTACCGGACTGAATTTCTCCGTGTCACAGGAAGTATTGCCATGTTGGTATGCCAATTAATCATGCAAAAGCTAAATTATTTTGCAGAGCAGTAATCAATAACTCTGATTTCTACCTCAAGCCTCACCTCAGACAACCAATTCCAACTCTTAGAACAAAAGTAAAATGTACTTTTCTTTGGGAGCTAATTAGCTTTACAGTTCTGACACTTGTTTTTTGATGTTGCTTTTGTTTCCCCTCTTATAGACAGAAACTCTGCTTCTTCAGGTGGAAAAGAGAAATCTGTGCGACTGTGTAACCGCAAATCTGCTGAACTGAATCCTGGAGGCCAGCTAAGGAGTATCACCTGTTCCGTGGTTTTTAGAATGCAGCTGTATAAAATACAGCTTTATGGAGTTCATGTTGCAAGCATGTATGCCCCAATGCACTGACGAAATTTGTGGGCTGTGTCTTATGTATTTGTCTGTTCTGTTTTTTTTTAAGAGTACCCTCTTTTCACATCCACTGGGTTGCCAGTAAGGGCTCAATTTAGTAAATCTGTTACTTGGTATTAGAGTGGGGGAAAAATGTACCTGCTTTGATTTTTAAATCAGAGTTGGCCAAGTGTAACCCACAAGATAAATATGGCCAGCAGTGCTCTAGAGACAGTTGCAGCTGGTTTTTGTCTCTAATATGAACATATCTCTGTGGCAACTTACCCAGTTATATTGAAACAGGGAATTGTGGTCTCTGTAGGCTTTGCCTGTGTATTAAAGATGATGGAAGTCCTTTCTGTTTGTTGTCTGCACTGTGACCACATTCAGGCATGTTGTAGTTCTGTCAGCTGTAATGAGGTCTGTGTCATGAGGAGGTATATGTGTGCTGGACTTGGACCAAAACAGGTTGTATCTTAGTGCTGAGTTTTCTGGTATCCTGCATAAGAGTATTGTCTTCTTTAATTAAAACCTTTAGTTTGTTCCCCTTCTTCCCTGGACATTCCATTCTTAACCCACTGTACCTCTAAATAGCTTTATCTTCGCAGGTCAGATGGATAGAGTAGAAAAAGGAGAATAAGGGTATGACTAGGCAGCCTTGCCAGTTCCAGCTGTACCAAATGCTACCACCAGCAACTGCTCAACACCACATGGAAGGAAAGCTCCGTGGACTGAACTCTGAACTTTTTGGTCTTTCCTTGCAGTTGCTTTTGAAAGCTGCTTTTTTTTGTTTCAGGCATGAAGAAAGACTTGTGTATCTGAAAGCTGAGATGATTTTTATCCTCAACTCTACCACTTTATTCTAAAATACGTGTCCACCCACAAGTCAGAATTAGGCTGAGCAGTTTGAGTAGATGCTCTGAGTTTGTTTGACATGATTTAGAGCCGTCTCAAACCACCCCAACAGTGGGGCTGTGGGGTGCTAACCTAGCTTGGGGAGTGGATGGGAGGTGGACATCTGAAGGCCAAAATCTCTTCAGCTGAATTTGGAAGAAAGTGCCTGCCTGCGGTCTTACTTCTCTAACTAAACTGGTGGGACTTTGCTGGAAGTGGATGAGAGAGGACACACCACTACTGCTCTGCCAGTGCAGCTGTAGGTATGGTAACAATCAGCTGGGGGAGTAGGGGAACATGATAGACAGCCTCAGTGGCTTGCCAAAACTGTCCAGGGCTTGGAAAACCACTTCCTGCACACTGAGAAGTGCAGCATGCCCTTCTGCATGGGACCATAGCCAGCACAGAAGCTCAGTGTGAACTGGAGAGGAGATTCTGATGTTATTTTTCCAAATTCCCTCAAGGAGCACCTGTGCTGTGCGTTTTTCACTAAGCCCATTCACACAGCATGGGAGCGCTGGCACTGCTCATATCTGCCTGCTGGGCAAAATGAGAGTAACTGCAAGCTTCACCTGCAGCTCCACTCCCGGAGAGTGGGAAGGGGCAGCAGTCCTTACTCATGCATGGCAGAGCATTTTCTGGACTTCTTGGAGCAAAGCCTCCTTTGGAGGGCTTCAGCTGATCCTGACTGTAGCAGAATGCCTTCTCAGAGCTTCTTGGCTTTTGCTGTGGTTGGGTCATCCCCATCTTGTTCTAGCTTGGCTTTGTTCCTCTGCTTTGCTCTGGACCTGCCTTGGCTCTCCTCTCCGGTGCAACCTCCATTCACCCTTCCAGTCTGGCACTGCCCTCTCTTTAGGCCCAGGGATTGCTTGGTGAACCCCCGGCCCCCCATCCTGATGACTCTGTGTGTAGTCACTGCAAGTGTGGGCAGTGGGGCTGATACTCCTCAGGTCAGCAGTCCCTTTAGATCCAACTGGCAGCACTGCAGGAGCGATGAGTGGCACTCCAATTTACCATGGAGTGAGTGAACACGGTGCCAAGCAACACTGATATCTCATTCCCTGTCCAGTGAAGACATTGTGGGGAAGGGCCTCTGTTTACCTGGGAAGCCAACATTCCCATTGCAGAACTTGGAGAAAGCCCTAGAACAGTCCAGGTGGTGAAAACTCTGCTCCCAAAGCTGAGTTAATCCATGGACTGTCCACCAGGGTGCTGTAAACTCACCAGCTTGTTATAAGTGTGGACAGGAACCATGGTCAGCTGCTGGTTTTGCCAGGTGTTGAGTAATACATATTCTGGCACAAGTGGAAACACCTGTAGATCTTGATGAATTTTTCCCTTGGTGTCTGCACAGACACCGGCTTGAACAAAAGAAAATCTGACCATGTGGAAATATTTTCCTTCAGTCATTTTTCTACACCTCTACCTTCTGATTCATATGACCAGAACTGGGGTAGTGAGACACAGGACACAATAACTGTTGCCCCAAGAGAAAGCAGCCAGGAAGGGGGTAAATGGGGGAAGGGGAGTAACTTTGTCATTGTCTTCCTCAGAATCTGAAAAATTAAAGATTCCTTTTGGTCTGCAGAAGATCCCTTAGAACCAGGAATTTCCTAGCAGAAATTGCTGTATGACCCTTTAAAGCCCACCTTACCTATTTTCCTTTAGTTGAATGACTGTTCTGTGTTACCTCCTGTTCAAAACCACCAAAATAGCAGGAGAGCAGAAGATAGCTAATATGCCACCAATTCTAGAAAAGGATTGCCAGGGAGGTCTGGGAATTGCACCCAGCAACCAGAATATCTGTTGTGGGCAAGTGAACAGAAACTTTTGAAGGATTTGAATAGGTGAACTCAGGTTTAATATGACACAGTGACAAGAGTCAAGACCATTTTTATAGAGCAAAAGAATACAGCAGAACCAGATAAACTGCTGACAAAAGCAACTAGGATAATCCGAAGTAATGTACAGACTAGGAGTCTTCAGTCGGGACAAGAGATGACTGAAGAAGGAGGTGATAGAAGCTTATAAAAACATGAGTGACCAGGTAATTTCTGTTTGCTGTGCCTTCCCAAACAAGAAGTGGTGTGCACTGAATGAAAACAGCTGGAGGCAGGGTCAGAGCAAATAGGAGGATGATGCTCTGGTCCTACCATGTGTTTTAGTTGTGGAAGTCCTCATTGCAGGATGTTGCTGATGCTAAAAATGTACATGGGTTTAAAAAGTAGCTGTTCAGACTCATGCCTGAGAATCCTATTGCAAACTGTTAAATATAAAAACACCAACTTTGATTCAGGAGGTCCCTGAAACACAAGTTGTTGCAGGTTAATAGTGTTGTAGGAAGACATTGTAGTTGACCTGGTTTTATATTTTTCCCTACACATTTCTTATTGGTCAGTGCCAAGGATGAGATACCAGCTTCAGAAGGATCTTCCGTGTGATCTGGTGCCGTTGTTCTTATGTGTAGAAATGAACCTCTTCCCAAATTCATAAAGCAAACCTCCCTGTGCTCCAGAGAGCCACTCCTTTTTATCCCTTAGAAACAAAAACTTTTAGAAAGTCTTGAAGTTCTGGGTTTCCCCATTGCCCGAGGACAGGGCACCATTAAGTAGGCCAGTGGCCCTGCTTCTGCAGCCCAGTACATTGCAGAGATCACTCCAAAGGGAGGAGTAAAGGCTTCTTTTTGAAGGGAAAGAAATGGTACTTAAAAACATTTGCCTACTGTCAGGAAGAAGCTATATAATTACTCGACTATTAGGGTCTTCTACACGGTGTACAAGCCCAGTCCTGTCTAGCTTTCACTCCTTGCCCTATGGCCTTTCCTCTGCTTCTGTCTTGGCTTTTTGCTCAAGTCACTGTCCTAGCTGCCCTTTGTGCTGACCATTGGATATGCAGATCATGTCTCCTGTGCCATAAAGAAATCTTGCAGCAATGCACTCATGAGTAGGAAACACTTGTGCATGTGAAAAATGTCTGAAAGTGATTGTATGTTGCTGTGGTCATGCTGCTGAGCTGGGAAATCTCTTCCAGACTTACGGTCCTATGTCTTTGATGGCTCTGGCACTGTTTTGCCTCTTGTCCCTCTTCATCTACACATACAGCATTTTCTCTGCTCTCTGAAAGCCTGACATTTTTAACATGAAAAATGGAAAGCATTAGTACAAACAGGTTTTCTCTTCCCATCATACTTAAAACTGCCGCTGTGCCTCCTACACGTGCATTTTTTCTCCTCAAAATCCAAAGGTCCCTGTTAAATCCAAACTGTTGTGTCATACATATTTAATAGGGCCATCAGAACACGCATGCATCCTTCTCACTGTACACCTTGTCCTGTTTTATTCCCTGTACTGGATTATGTGGTTGCCCCTGAAAGCTGTCTGGGGCAAAGAAGTTGTCATGTCAATAGCACTGGAAGGTGGCCATCACACCTTCAAGTGTTGTGAACTTAATAAAAATCACAATGTAAAATATGCTGGCCTGTTACTCTAGTTTCAAGCATGGTATTTGTTTTTATGAATAGGTTTGCAGTTTAATCTCCATGCAGATATTTCTTAACCTTCTAACTCCAGCTTGCTGTTCCAACTAACTTTGTAGGGATGGGGAGTGGAAGAGATGGTATTTTCAAGGCCTCTGAGCTCCTGAATTTTAAAAGTGGCTTAAAACATAAGAAAAAGAAGTCCAGGCATGGATGCCATGAGAAAGGAAATGCAAATATCTGCATATATTCTATTTCTTACATTGGTCTGCCTACACTTTTCTTTCCTAATAGTCAAGGCTGTCATCATTTGATTTATGCTCTGAACCATGCACTTGCTGAAAACCCACTAACATATCAGCTTGTCTTTATTAGTCTTGAGCGCCTTTTGCTGTTTAAATCAAAGTAAGTGATACTGCACTTTTCTGGTCACTTAAGTGACAAAACTATAGCTTGTTCTCTTTGTCAATAGAGTCTGAAAATGGAACAGGACTGGCAACTCTCTCATTATTCTTTATATAGCTTCACTCTTCTTTGAGAGTCCAAATCAACCGGGAAGACTGCTGACTGGTGATGCAAGTCAGACCGTTCCATAGGGTAAGCAGGACACAGGTTTCAAGGGAGGCCAGTATTCAAGTTCTTGTTTTGTGGTGGGAGGATCTGAATTTTCTGAGTGTGTGCATTAATAGCTGCACTTAACATTTAATGTTCATGCTCAGGCAAATATAATGGCAGCCTCAGCCCTGAGCTACATATAATTGTTCGATGTTTTCTAAGCATCAATGCTATTTTCATCTTTTTTTTAAGCTTAGAACTTTATTTTTACCCTAATCCTTTATTTTATTCCTAAACTCCATAAAATATTTGGCTATTTAAAAGCCAGTAGATACCACTGACAGAGAAATGAAGGAATCACATCACTGGGAAAGTGCAAATACAGCAGATTTTTTTTCTCTGTGAAGTGTCAGTTGTTGCATTGCAGCAGTTAGGGTCTTGTGTTAATTGTTAGAGAACGTAGAGTCAAAACACAGCTTCTATTTAGCTTTAAGTGCAAAGAATGTTTAATGCATGCCAATTTGATGTGCATAAGGTTATTTATCTAAGGGGCTCTTCTGCAAAATGAGCAGAAAGTGTAGGAGCTTGTCCGTATAACAGAATTGTGTCTAGTCCAAATTGATGGAAAGATCTGCTAACATAAACTACGTTTTTATGTCAAATCTGGACTAACTTTTGAGCAAACCAGCGCTCATTTAGGCAAACAATATTGACAAGATTTACCAGGTTGGGTGGCTTCTGCACTGAGCTTGGTGAAACTTGGCATTTTCCTTCTCATAAATCCCAGCAGACTTTAAAGTTGCCAGTGATATGAGGTTTAATGAGGTGGTATCTATTCAGCTCTTGACCACAACCCAAGAAGATGACTACGGTTTCACTCTGAAACTTTTCAGTTTAATATGGGGGCTGGGGACAGACACAAACTTTTGGACCAAAATCAAAGTTACCAGCATCTGTGAATGCTTATAGTCAAGGCTTTCATTGGAGGCCATCTTTAGTGCTGTAAGTTGACTTTCAAAGCTCTGGGCGTTGTGGGTTATTTCTCTTCCCCAGTTAAAGGGCAGAACTTCAGCCATGCAGTAAATTTGACACACATGGTTTCTTGCCTAAGCAGCTCTTGCATTCATCCTGGACTGTATCTACACCGTAATAAAGCATCCAGCTTGCGAAAAGTGTCTGGTTTCAGCCAATGGCACTGAATATAACTAATGCACAATTCAGTCTTGCATTGAGGTGGGAATTGAACAATGTTTAAATGCCTTTAGGCAGCTGGTATATTGCACATTTAAAGTATGGTTTGTTTTCTATACAATGTAAAATCAAACTGTATTTTACCCATGGAAGGTTGAACGTGTCCTAGAAGTCAATAGCTTTTCTAAAATAAAATGAGATCTCCCCACCTCCCCTTTCTGTGTGCACATACAGGCTGTGCAGAGAACTGCCTGTGCCTTTTGTTATTCTGGTTTTGGTAGCCACAGAATAACATGCCCACACCCCAGCACTTAAAAAAACAACCAACAGGTTCCTACTGAACATCAACCGCTCTCAGAACACATGGATTCAGAAGGGATTTTTACACACAATTCTCTAGCAAGTAAAAAATGACATGCTTATGTCTTCTTAGGCAGGGGTAAGACTGGCAGTAGCAAGGCAAATAGCTCAGCGTCACTGTCGGTGGCATTCAGACTGAGCGGACACAAACAGTACACAACCCTTGCCTATGCTATAAATTTATCCCATGTCCAGCACAGTGATCAGTTGCTGGATTTCCAGCAGTCCAATGCAAACCTCAAATATAAACTAGGAAAACTGGTATTTTGCTGGTGGTTCTTACTTTTTCTTGGAACGAAAAGCCTGAACTGACCTTCATTTCACAATAGCTTGACAGCAGCCTCTCCTGTGTAGCAGAAAGCATTCTAGGCTTTAGAAGGTGCTTAAAGATGCTTGTCACACTTGGCTTCAGTTGATTTTTGGAGAACTGATCAAGCCTGGACGCTTTCCCGCATCTTATGCTGTGGTGAAAGAGGCCTCTTGGAGTTGACGAGTTCCTGTATTAAAGGATCTTGGTGCTAAGTTTCTATCATACTCCCTATTTGCAGCCACATCCCTGTTTTGCAGTGTTGCATGGACTTTGTTGGGACAGCTACAGTGTCTCGAAGCCTCATAGTCTGACCAAGGTTCAGCTTGTGGTTGGATTCTTCAAGGGTTTTCCAGGAAGCTCTAAGATGGGGAACTTGTCAAGTAATGATGCCAAGAACAAATTTGTCATTTCATGAGGATGACTTTTTTTCCCCACCAAACCTCTGACTTAGTGTTTAAAGAAGATACTGAACCATCAAGCAAAGGTGAATCATTATCTCATGGCATGAGGGGCAAGATAAGTATAGGGTGCTTCAATTTTCAGTCCTTCTCAGGGCCTGAGATGGCTGTCAGAAAAAAAGACAATGCAATTTATTCTGTTTACGGGCTGAAACATCTACAGTGCACCAGCCTCTCACCTCTCAGTTCATCTGCAAGACTGTGAAATAATTATTTAAAAGAGGATTAAGAAGCTGTGGGCCCTGGAAGCTGCCCTGCAGCCAAATGTCTCTGAATTCCTTTATCAGTGACCCATCCCAAAATGGGAATGTTCTCTAGCCATCATACTTGCTTAGAGCAGAAAATCATTGCCTTTGCCCTGATAACTGAGGAAGGAGAAATAGTTAGTCTGAATTCCAGATGCTGCACAAGAGCAATGCATTTCTCCCAGGGGTGTCTGTGTTTATGCTGGAATTACAACACAGAGAGCTGGGAAGCGGCAGCCTCGGAAGCAAAATGATTCTCGTAATCATAGAATCATGAAAAACAGGAAGGGAAATGTATCCATAAGAAATCACCCAGTCCATCCCTGGGCCAGCTATCCCAATGCTATTCCCAAATGATGTCTAATTTATGCCTACAGGCTTAAATATCCCCCTGTCTTTCACAGGCGATCCATCCCAGTGCCATCCCTATTACTAAGAAGTTTTCCAGGGGCTTTGGTGGTGCCTCCTTGATGCGATTTAAACCTCTGGTTATTTCTGCTGCTGTTGGTGTCTCTGCTAGTTCCTAGTATTGCAGTGACCAAACCAGATGCAGTACTACAGCTCAGACCTTCTGCTAAAGGCAGTCTAAGCTCTTGCACTTTTTTTTGTATATCCCAGCATAATTGCATTTTTTTGGCAATGACAGAATATTGTAGACTGATTTCAGCTCATGACTCCCTAGCTCCACCGTAGAAGTGCCACTTAACCTGCTGTTCCCCATTCTAAATATGAGCTGTTGATTATTCCTGATGAAGTGTAGCACCTTGTTCTCATCCTTATCAAATTTTATTCTGTTTTTAGACCCTTTATTTCAACTTGTCTGTATGATTTAGAATTCTAGTCCTCTCCCCCAGCATTGTTTATAACCTCCCAGGCTGATGTTACACCTTAAATAACCACTTTGCTTATTCATTATCCAGCTGACTAATGAAATGCTGAATAACCCTTGACCTAAGTGAGTCTCTGCAGACCCCATGCGATATATCTTTCCATGGTGACAGTGACCCATTGCTAACTCTCAGCAGTGACCCAGCCAGTTTTGCTGGCCTCAGAGCAGTTTCCTTCATTTGCTTCTGACAATGCTGTGTGACACGGCATCAGAAATCTTCCTGAAGTCGATTTAATTTGGCTTTTCCCTACCTTCAAGGCCTGTTACCATGTCACAGAAGGAAACNGCTTCTAAAACATTCCCAGGGATTGACAGTAAACTGGTTTGTGTGTCATTTTCCAGTTTCTCTTCCCCCTTTTAAAGATAGGCACTGCATTTACTCTTTTCCACAGCTGGTATAACTCGCATCTTCCCTGAGCTCTCAGCAACAATTGATGATGGTGGTTGCTTTAGTTTCTTCTTTAAATGTCCTGTGGTAGGTCTAGGGATACCCCTGAGTAAAAAGAGAGCTCTAGGCAGATTGCAGCCCAGAAGAGTGACCTGGCACAAACCTACAAACATATGTAACCGAAGTAAATTTCTGCTAAATGTTCTTACCTAAAACATGTTCACTGGTATTAGTTGTGTTAGCCTCCTGTGCACTAGTTCACCTTATTTTGGTTGGTAGATAAAATTGATGCTAAGCCCTGTATTACTTTCTAGGCATCAACGTCATTAACTTTCCCCTTCCACCGAACAGAGAACAAACTCTTCACTTGGTTTTTGTCTTCCTTACTCCCCATGCGTTTAAAGAATGCTTTCTTGCTATTCTTCGTCTTTCTCACTGTTTGCATCTGGTTTTGCTTCTTGGCCTTTCTGGGGTTGTGCCTGTATTCTCTTGCCACTCTATTATTCAAGTAATAGTAACCAGACACAGATTCTTCTGTCTCTGTGCTTTCTTCTTCTGTTTCACTTCAACGAAGGTCTTATGGCCATGTTAGCAGGCAATGATTTAGCACTTCATATTAGACTGGGATTAACCATGCTATTTGCCACGTGTACCCGTGACTATAATAATGGAGTTCTAAAATTAGAACCTTTGCCTGCACCTTCCTTTTATGCACACGTATTTAACTCAGGCCTTTAACATTAGTGATTTTAACTAGGCATATACATCTTCTTCCTCCACTGCAAAGAGGTAACTTTCAATACCTGTAACGCTTAGGCATCAATAAGAGATTTTCTGAGGGAGCTACCAAATGTCTATCCTCACTAGTCATCTTCCCAATAAATGTCTGGATGTTTCTGATTATTTTGGAGGAAGCCCTTCTTTTGTTAGCAAATGATAATTAGGTATGGATTCTCTGTAGAAAAAGAGAATGAAGTGTAAATATTTCTGACAGCCCTCTGGGATTCACTACGACATTCTTCAGACAGCAAATGGACTCCTATGAATCTCTTGGAATTTTCTCATCCTTCAAAGTAAATTTAGTACTGGTATCCCTTAGTCATAGTGGTAGGCAATAGTGGATGTAATAGCAAAGCACGTCATGCAAGTGCTTTCATGCTTCTATCTTCTTCAGCTTTGCTGGAGGTGATAGAAAACCACAGATTTCTGGAAGTCTTCCGTGCAGACTGGCTCCTGTTCCCTGTGAATTGAGAACTGCATCTTGGGACCATACAGTTCTGTTAGCAAGAGGAGTTGGGAACTTTTTTCTTCTTAAAGAGCATGGCATTTGATGCAAAAACTGGCCTGACTCTGCAAGTGCAATGTCTGATTGTTTTATGTTATCATCAAAAAAATTTTAAAAAGGACATTATTTTAAGCTTAGTAGTGTGCTGTAACACAGAAATAACACTTTCCACCCCATTAGATGGTGGATAGAGAGGGCCCTACTGCAGCTCCCCCTCACTGTCACAAGTGGGAGCAGGTTCAATGGTGGTGTACTGTCTGGATGGCAGTAGTCCAATTCAGCAAGGACTCCTTCTGTGGTGCTATCACAGTGTTAAGTCTGGATAGTGGGTGGCTGAGCAGTCAGAAACCAAGACAAAGACCGTCCATCCTCTCACAGAGAAGCTTTATTGGATGCATATACAACTATGCAAAACTTTGCTGTGACACCTTTCCTGTGAGGACAGGCTGAGAGAGCTGGGGTTGTTCAGCCTGGAGAAGAGAAGGCTCTGGGGAGACCTTATTGTGGCCTTTCAGTACTTAAAGGGGGCTTATAAGAAAGATGGGGAGAGACTTTTTGGTAGGGCAATAGGACAAGGGGTAATGGCTTTAAACTAAAAGAGGGTAGATTCAGACTAGATATAAGGAAGAAATTTTTTATGATGAGCCACCTGATCTAGTTGATGATGTCCCTGCTCATTGCAGGGGGTTGGACTTGATGACTTTTAAAGGTCCCTTCCAACCCAAATCATTCTACGATTCTGTGATTCTGTGATATGTAGACCCTAATAACAAGATATCACCAAACCATGTTTAGGCATCCTTGGAGCCTTGGCATCCTGGCAATGACATATTTCAGGACGTTCAGCTTTTCTTTATTCCAGATTTTCCTAAGCTCTCTGCTCTGATCCCCTTTTATACTTTCTGCAGTTGTTTAAGATGGGTAACATGTCTGCTTTCTTCTGTGGTTGCCCTTCCTTCCTGAGATGTCAAATACCTTTCTTTACCTCATTGTGGGTTGTACTGCTTGTTCTACCTCCCCACTGAAAAGCCCAAGCAATTATGAAAAAGATTTTACAAAATAGTTACAATTTTAGAAATGACTATATTGATACCTTGAAAAAATATTAGAACAAACAGTGCTTTCTACCTCATCAAAGGCTATTGCATCTGTAGGCAATTCCCTTCTGTCCTTTTCTTGAAGCTTATGCATAAAAAGTATGATATGGCCACGGGACCATAATGAGGGTACGCGCAAGAAACACATATGCCAGGGTGAATGGAAGTGTAAGATTTGGATTTTGTGCCAGAATTTCCATTTGGTGTTATTTAAAACTGCAGATCAGGGCTAGACTATGTGACCAGCCCTAGATGAGTGTATAGTCAAACTGTACAACGTTGTTCCATTATATCCTGGCTCTTACGGAGCTGCTCCTTTAACAGGCATCTGAGGCCTGTGAAGACACAAACAATGTTAATCCGGGCCATCTCACACAACCTCACTTCAAGCATCCAACTTCAGAGCTTGGATTAGGACTCTCAGCTTCTCATAAAGTCAGTGGAGCCATTCTGGTGCACACGTGCACCTTGACTCACCTTATGAAGACCCCATTGACTGAGACCTTCCTTTGGACCTTCCATGCAAGGGAACTTGAATTTCAGTTGCACTTTGGGCTAGAAGTTTGCTCAGTGTGTCATTCTTGTAGGAATTGCTTCCACTACTCCGGGCTGCCCCCCTGCAGAGTCCTCTCTTGCATGCACAAGGCAATTCCACTTTGCCAGAAAGTGGTCAAGAGCCTGGAGTCCTCTGAGATGACTCTTGAACTAACCTGGTTCAAAACCATAAGCATTGAAATGATGGACGTGAGAGGTAATTCTGAGGAAGCCACAGGAACAAGTAAAATAGAAGCAGAGTACATCATTGGTGACAGTCCCTAGGGCTGAAGAAAGCCAGGGATAAATTGTGTCTCAGCCCAGGAAGGCTGATGCCTCCACAGCCTGGCAGGTTGGTTATTCTGTACAGACCGGGAAGGCTGGAGCCTACTCCCTGGTGAGAGGAGATGGAGCATCCTCCCCTGAGAGAAGGATGAACCCATGAATTGAACAGCTGTGTTGCAAGAGGAGGCAATGGCCTCAAGTTGCGTCAGGGGAGGTTTAGATTAGATATTAGGAAAAACTTCTTCACGGAGAGGGTTGTCAAATTTTGGAACACGCTGCCCAGGGAAGTGGTCGAGTCCCCATCCCTGGAGGTATTTAAAAGATGGGTAGATGAGGTGCTGAGGGACATGGTTTAGTAGTGGACAGGTACAGTTGGACTTGATGATCTTAAAGGTCTTTTCCAACCAAAAGTTTCTGTGATTCTGTGATTCTGTGATTCTGTGATTCTGTGAAGATGGGTCTTTAACCACACCCTGGGGCAAACAGCTATGGAGAGCCTCTCTCTCTCTTTTCCAAAAGGTAACATGTCCACTGTCTGAACGCTTGATTTCAGCCAGGTCCTTACAGACATCTCCTATCCAGGAGGGCTCATGCTTGAGCTTTGTGAGGACACAGCCTACTAGCAAAATCCCAGATCAAGAGTTGAGCTTGAAGTGAGCATCCTTGAACTTTTGCGGTGCATAGGTTTTGGCTGGGCTGTTATCACGGTTACCTAGTGTGATGCTATGCAGGATCCACACTCCTGGTTGGTTCATGTGCCAGTGTTGCTGTTGTCCACAAGGCTTCGTTTTCAGTGTGGTTAAATGAAGCCTGTAATGGAGTCTGCCGCGGAACCCAGGGCACCATCAGCAGGCCCTGCATCTTTATTTTTCCAAGCAAACTTTTGAGTTTTCATCTCATTTCGACCTCCCGGAACAAAATCTCACTTTAAGTGAGTTACAGCTAAAGGAAGGGATGGGAGCTGCATATTTCAGCACAGTCCCTTTGGGAATAAAAGCAACAAACACAAAAATTGCCTAAGACCCTCTCATGTGGGTGGCAGCAGCCGGTGTTCGCCAAGGAGAGGACATGGCCTTCAAGGAGCAGAGGCAGAGGAGTACAGCAGCGACCATGCACCACACTGTGGTCCCTTTAAATCTTCATCTCCACTTGGCAGCTCCAATTTTTCAGTGTTGCTATAGCAAATCTCCATGGCAATGACCCTAATCAGGGAAGGGGGGGACGCATGCTCAGAGTGGCTGCTGGAGCCTCGCCTGCTCACTACAGCTGCTCCAAGGGTCTGGCACACAGGCGAAGAGAAAGATCAGGTACTTGGCAAACTGGTCCTTGGGGTGCATCGCAAGCCCATGGCGTGTCGCTGCAGTGATGTGTGCTTTGTGGGTTTGCGTGTACATGTGGGTCTGTGCTTACCACGTCTCGTCCACTCCTTTGTGGGGAGCGTGCTGGGAGCAAACTGCTGATTTTCACTATTTCTCCTCGTTTCAGTCAGGGAAGAAAGCTTGAATTATTGATGAGAGTAATGGCGTTGCCGTCTGTCTGGAGCGTGATGCGCGTGGTGATCCCGTTCATCTGGGTGGTTGGCCTGCTGAGCGTGAGGCTTGTGGGAGCCGGCCAGGACGCTGGGAGTGTCATTCCTGCAGAAAGTAGGTACCTGCTGTGCGCACTCATGCCCTCCCGCTGCACTGCGTCCTGCTTTGTTTCCTCCACTTAACCCACAGCAGCCACACGGATCTTAAGCTCCAGGGGAACGTTGCATTGCCTGATTAGCGAGGGAGTAACGATGAATTTGTAATGCATCAGCAAAGCACATGAAAACAGTGCTTATAAAACCAGCAAGCAAGCAAAGGATTAGTAGTTATTTAGGAAAAAAATACTAACTGCATACTATAACTTTCATTGGAGCTTGTTTTAAAGCTCTTTGGTTGTAGGTCTTTTAGATCTGCTTCTCAAGAGTTTCATTTCCAGATCTGCCAAAATATATATGATGTCCTTGCTAGTCTGGATATTGGTAGAAGAAAACTTGTGTTTATTTCTGTTAGGGCATTACATTGTGTTTATTTTAGTATTTGGTTGGAACAATAGGGTCAAGTTCAACTTTCTTGTGACTACTATAGATTGACACAAGGGAAGTAGACCCAAACAGTATATTTGTAAAACGTATATAGAATTCTGAAATCCTGCTGCTATTCTGCAAACCTAAAAGATAAATAAATATGACAGACTGGCTTGAGCACACCGTGGAGCTGGGAGCTCTTGAATTTGGATCGCAGCTCTATATTAGCTTCCTCTGTCATTTTGAGCAAGTCTCTAGTTAAACTTTCTCAGCTCCAAAATGAGGCAATAGTTCAAAGATATTAGGGGATGGAGTCAATGTTCTCAGGGTGTTTTGGTGACAGCAAGTGGGAAGTAGCCACTCATTAGAAACTTAAAATAACCTTTGGGAGAAAAAAAAAAAGGAAGCGAATTGTATACAAACCAATCTCTAGTTCTTAGTCATGCTTACTTCGTATCACAGCTATCTTTTTACATGACTACCAAAATATTTAATACAGGACCTGATTTAGTCACTGCATTTTATTCTCCTATAATTCCATTAATAGTTTTCAAATACACCTATGTGTATTTGTCTCTACAAGACTTAAATGTCTAATTCCCTTCTTTTTCCATTCTCTCCTTTTTTTATTAGTGCTAAATTTGTTTTGGCCTGTTTTCAAACAGACCTCATCTCTATTTTCTGTGTCTGTTTTCGAGGCATTAATTAACTTTAATAAGTTTTGTGGCAAGTAGTCCATTTTGTGTCCTCAAGGAGATAATCATATCTAAAAAATAAGTTATACGTGCCCTTTGTGTGTCTATGTTAGCAGATGCAAGTCAACACATTTTTGGGAAAAAGTGTATGGTGATTCCTTTGTTCTGCTTGTGTAGTGGAAACTCCCATTTAATCTGTAGAACAAAACTCTTGGCCAGGGTCTCTGACCCCAGTCTCAAGGAGTTATCTCATGGTTTTGATATCCTGTGGCCAGGCTACTAAGTCCCCTGAAGAGCCCTTGAGAAAGATTCCTCGTCTTGTCTTACTTCTGCATGTGAGAGTGAGGAACGAAGGGCAGGTCAGAGTGTTTCTGTGGCCAGTATTTCCGCAGAGACATGCTGCTCTGTCCTGAGTAGTGGAGGCTGGTAGCATTGCTACGAACGCGTAACAGTATTTACGTCTGAGGCCAGGCCAGGAGGAAGACTCTCAGCTGATCATGATTGTAGATTGTTTTGTGCCACTGCAGAGACAAAGTTTTAAAGCAACAAGGAACTCGGGATGCTCCTAATCAGCCACTTGTTGAGAGTGCTGCATAGCTGCTAAGTGCTCCAGCTACTTTCCTTTGCCCATCACAGCTCTTCCTGATAGTCAGCCTGTGGAACTCCTCCCTTAGGGCACCGTGGATGCTAAAAGTTTGCATGGGATTGCAGAACTGATTTGGTAAATTAAAGGGAAAAAATCTTAGAAAGGGCTGTTAGATACAGCAGCAGTTCTTCTGGCTCAGGAGCTGCCTCAGCATATTCCTGAGGCCTGGGAGACACATTCCTCCATGTGTCCTGGGGACACATCCCTCTATACTTACCCTGTTCTTGTGCTTTTTCATGGGCATCCATTGTTGGCCATGAAGGTCACAATCTATAACCAGTGCCCATGGATGTTCCCTGGCATGGGGACATGACTGTACTAGTAACCTGCTAGGATGGTCCCTGGCACACTTTTGTCCATGACAGGAGGCCATTGCCTATCTGGAAGACAGAGATGAGCTGTCGCATGCCAGCTGCTCTCAAAGCTTGGGAATGTACTACAAGAGATGTACCTTAGGGGAGACAGAACACTGGGCCAGGCAGACCTTTGATGTGATCTAATACAGACATTCCTGGATCTTTTCCTGCTTGATGTCAGCTTCACTGGCTATTTCTAATCAAGGAATTGATCCTCCAGGGCACTGACACATTTTGGGGGCAGTGCTACTACAGCACATGCACACACCTTCCCTGTTGCTGGTTCTTTAAGTCTCTACTGTCAGCCCAGGTAAAATGGTGGCTGTGTGATCCTGGATGACCCAGGGAGAAAAGGGGGCTCTAGTACATGTTCTTGACAGGGATATATGATGTACATGGACCACACTAAGTGTCCTTCTGCAGGGCAGACCAGTCTGGTGCTTGATGCTTTTCTCTGTTCCCAGGTGTGCGACATGGGACTGGGAATATGCCTTTAGCAGGAACAACCTTTCATGGACCGCACAGCACTACAGCCTCTCTCTCCCACTTGCTGGGAGAAATGTGTCGCTCCTGCAGCACCACGAGCAGGAGGGGCAGCAATGCTCTCGTGCAAGTGTGGGAGGCGCAGGAGTCACAGGAGAGGAGCGTGAGAGTGAGTCAGAGTTCTTAGCGTTGCAGAGAGACCCTGCCCTGTGTGTGGCACCGATATCTGGCTTGGGGTACCATCACCTGCTCTCCACTTGGCATACTTTCTGCCAGCCAGAGAGCCAGGCCCAGCTTTTTATGAATAATGCTAATTAGCAGCGATTAATCATGTCCTTATACTTTATACACAGCACTTTGCATATGCAAAAGACTGTTCAAGTATGAAGTGGTGTTAATAATGTTTGTGGATTATTTTCTTTAAAGTTCAGTGCAACCCACTAAAAAAAATCGAGTAATTGCCCCAACCTCCCATTGCATTTATAGCCCAGATCACCCACTGTGAAAGCTGAAATGTGGAATTTGAAGAACAGAAGCTGGTCAGCCTGTTTTCATTAGCCAAGGTGCATGAAATACAAAGAGTAAACGCCATGTGCATGCGAGGGAAAGTGAATTAGACTTCCACAGTGCTTTCAGTTCCAGTTTTTCACCAACAAGAAGCCAAGAAGCATATTTTAAGCTCTCCTCCCCCACTTCTCCCCAAACACACAAAGACACATACAGTCTTCGTGCTGACAGGACCCACTTAAAGAATTAGAGCTGACTCTTGATAATTCTCATTATGTTAATCCACAAACCTGTTAAGTCTCCCTATGAATGATAGTCTGTTCCCAGCTGTCAGCAAGGAATTAATAGCACTCTCCTGTACTTTGCTATGATGTGACTTAAGGTTTGGTTTCATGATTGCTTTAAAACGATGTAAGCTAACGCTGCCTCTGCCCTTCTCCTTCCCATAACCTGGCCTCCTGTCCTTGCTCTATTTCTTGTGCTGGCCTCAGTACTTGGGTATTCAGGATCTGATCTGGAGAAAAAAAATCAGCGAACCAGCTGACCAAGCAACTGCATGGTCACTCCTGCTGTGAGCAAGCTAAGGTGTGGGAACATGTAGCCAAGGACAGAAAGCAGGGTGGGATTGCTCCTATTGGCAACAGCACATATTTAGATTTGTTTAAAACCTTTGTGGAAACAGACCCTTAGACATCATTACTTTGAGGAAATGTCCACAGGCATCCTACTGAAAATGTTGTGAGCACAAAGAGAGATTAAGTCCAGCTAGATAGGCCAGTTTACCAGCCCAGCTCTTCAGCCTGGAAAAGAGACACCAAGGCAGGGAATGATGGAGAGCAGCAAAATCATAAGCGGGACAAAGATGGTGAATATTTAATGACTATCTCTTCCAGTGCAAAAATTAGAGGCAGGAAATGGAAGCAGCAGATGTTAACTTCAGAGCAGACAGGAATGGTATTTTGTTCACACAGTGAATAGCTGAGCTATGGAACTCATTGCCACAGGATGCTGTAGATTCCAAAAGTTTACATGGATTCAGGAAGCAACGGGGCAACTTAATGTGAGAAAAATTCATGGAGGGCTTCTCAGGTGTGGAAACACCAGCCAGACTGAGGATATCCTCCAACCTCTTGGAGGGCTAGAAGAACATTGCTAGAAGCTTATTCTTATATCTTCCTTAAGTATCTGCTGCTGGCTACTGCGAGAGCCTGGCTAGTATAATAGATTAAAAGCCTGGCTAGAGTCAGGACTTGGGCAGCTCTGCTGGTAAAAATCCGACCGTAGCTATAGGCTTTGCAGGTAGTGGGATATTGCCCCTATTTTCTTTGGGGAACTGCATTCAAGTTGCTCTGTGCTAGTGCAAGATGCTTGATGGAGAGATCAGCACTGCCCTAGTTCAGTCCCCAAAGTGTTGAACAGATGCATGCTCTGCAGGGCTGCACGGGTGGAAGAGTTTATAGCTGGCCACCTCCCCAGCTGCTCGTCACCTCCTTCCAGGTACAGCCATCCCCCGCTGGAAGTCAAAGTAATGCGTCCCATCCTGAGATATAGCTGGTTGGAGGAATCACATGCACTTTCCCACTGCCAGTGCTGCAGGGCTGCTAGCTCCCAGCAGGCAGGGGTGCTAGCTCCCGGCAGGCAGCAGTGCTAACCTGACCCCGAGACAGCTGTGCCTGGAGAAGGACCCTCCACCAAGGAGGACAGCCCTGGAAACCATATTAGAGAGTGAATATCCCATTATGTGGTGGAACTGGCTGCATCTGCACTGTGGCTTTGAAGAGCAGTGCCGTGTTAGAAGCTTCGCACGTGCTGAGCCTGCACAGGCAGGTGTCCTCTCTGCAACCACCATTTTCCTGCAGAAGCTGCTTTGATGTCAGGGCAGCTGCTTTCACAGGGGTGGCAGAAATAACCACTTGGCATGGTTGTGCTGTTCCACTAGTACCTCCCTGTCCACGTAGGAGCACTTGGCTGCCATAAATACCAGTGAATGATCCCACACAGCCATGGCCTTCATGAGGGCCTGGGAAGATTTCCTGGGTGGCAAGCAGTGACTGACCATGGAATTCATGGCTCTCCTAAAAGATGCCTTCTCCACACTGCTGGAGCAGGAGACATTCATTTATGGCCCATAGTTTGTTTTTTCTCCAAGTTCTGATTTTGAGAACACTTCAGTGACAAGCACTTCTGGGTATGCAGCACTTCACTGAGGTGGAGCCAGGGCAGGATGTTTTCTGAGAAGACCACAGCAAGGGGAGGGAGCAGGCCATGGCACCAAGTGAATGATGGATTTGCTGACAGCAGACTGAGGATGCAGGTTCTTCCTAAGGGTTCTGCTCCATGATCTGAAGTAAAAACAATGAAATTGCTGAAATACTGAAAACAGGAGGGGGTTGAGTGTCTTTAAAATGTGCTCAAAACCATACTGTTGCTACTCCTCTCAGGCCTGGAGAGAATCTTTGTGAGTGATGCTGTTCTTACAGAGGTGGGGACTTTGAATCTCCCTGTATCCCTGAAATTAAATTCCTGGCTTGATCCCTGGGTCTGCCAGAGATGTGAGCTGCATGGAGGGGAGATGGAGGAGGATGGGTGGGACTGAAACACCCCCTGAACAGGTCAAAGCCCCTAAGAGGCTTGCTGGGGACTGAGAAGCACTCTGGCTGCTCCCTTCCATCAGGCCCAGCTCGGAAGTGCATGTTGGCAGCAGGGTGCCAGGCATGGGGTGCTGCAGTGCTGCATGGCAGCTCTCTGGCTCTGGGCAGCTCCCCAGCTATCTCAGCAGCAGCTTTGCACCCTCTTTGCTTTGTCAGAGCAGCACAAGTGGCTGCCTGTGGGCGAGGATTTCAGCACTCCCCCTAACATGGGGGCTCTGTCATCAGTGTAAAATCTCCTCTCTTCCCGTTCCCCCTGCATCTCCTCCAGTATCTGCAATTTCTTCTTCTGAAAACCCACACTTCATTAACTCTGTGACTGAACAAAAGGGCCTGAGATGAGTGCAGGGTGAATCCTAGCAGAGCAGAGATACCCAGGTCCAGAAGTGAGCCATTTTAGTTGTTGTCAAGTCCCTTCCTCCTCCTCTTCTCTGCCTTTTCCCTGCCCTGCCCCTCTGTGCACACACACTAGCACCAGCTGCAGAGCCAGTGGGATGCTTTGCATTCCTGGCAGAGAAAAAATACAGCAGCAGGTGAAAGGAAGCAAATACAGATCTGGCACTGTCCCTTGCCAAGCTGCTCTGTAAGACCTTCTGTAAAAACAGACCTGCCTGTCTGATTTCTGAGCCACTGCAAACTGCTATTTTCAGTGTATCAGTTGGGAATTAACCCATGTCTGAGAAGTTTTGAGGTTTTCCATTTTAAGGGGAGAGGCTGGGGGCTGACGGCATACAGCACCAGGCAGAATCAAACCTGGGCTATGTTCAGAAAAGCACATGAAGCAAAATGCTTTTGTGTTTTTGCTGGTCCTTACACATTTGCATAAGGATAGATACAGCCCTGTCCACAGGCAGCCCTAACTTTGTACACAGGCAGATGCGGGTGCCTGGTAAAATGGGTTTTCTCCTGGCATTGCAAGGTCTCTAAGTATTCCCCCTCTGTACTGCCACGCTCCAAATATCATGCTGTGACAGTGATGTCTTCTTCTGTACCTTCTTCCAGGTCGTCCCTGTGTTGACTGCCATGCGTTTGAGTTCATGCAGAGGGCGTTGCAGGATTTAAAGAAGACGGCGTATAATCTAGACACACGGGTATGTGTTTCTATAGAAATGCTTTTACTTAGCCTTTATCTCCAAGTGGCCAGGTCTGCCTGTCTGTGTGCGGCAGACATGACATCTCTGCTGACTCACTTCCATTTCAGCAAATAGGATTGTACCAAGTACAGGTTATTTTTCACAGGCTGGAGAGGTTCATTAAAGATCATCTAGTCAGACTTCTTGCATAACAGGCTAAGCAATCACCCCAGACAGACCCTGCAGCCAACAGAGAAGGAAAGAAGATGTATGAAGAAGAGAAGAACAAGAAAGATGATTTACTCTTTATCTCGCATTGCTTCCGAGCTGTGAACTGACTGTTCACCAGACAGGAGCAGAAAGTGGTTGAGAGAGCAGGAAGGTGGCAGGCAGGGCTGGCAGAGAGGAAAGGGAAGCACATCTATTCCTTGCTCATGGATCGATACTCCGTGAAAAAGGGGGAAGCACATTTGCTCAGGTAGTTGTCACAGCACACAGGGCATTTTGCAACTTCACATACTGGTCTTGTGCTGCAGAGGTCCCAGTGAACAAAAAATGAGGGTGTGTTAAATGCCCTGACTTCAGCAATGCATACATAGGTGGGTTCATAAATATGCACAAACACTGACCGGGGTAGGACTTACCACAGTGGTTCCCATGCTGTCTGAAGTTTGCAAGAGGTGGGAGGTCTCTCACCTCTAATAAAGGCCCCCCCACGTATGTCTTGTCCTACCTCTCCTTCCCTAACGGCTCCATTAACACTGGCAACATGACAGTAAAGCAACCTGTGGTGAGTGAAACCAGTTTGCAGCCACATCGCCCAGTTCCTTTTGGTGCTCGCTCAGTGCCTTTGAGCAGTGCCGTCTCTGTTGGTAGGTGAGAAGGGCTCCTTGTTCCTCTAAAGTCACGCTCCGCTCAAATTGTCATGCACAGCAGAGTCAACCAAAGAGGTGTAAATCAATTACGTGTCTCAAACTATAGCACAGAAGGGCAATTATGTTGCTTTGCCTTTGGTTCTTGTGACCTTGGGCAATCATGTAGGGCCCCACACAATAAAGTTGGAGTGACTTTAGCTTTCTTGAGCTATCAATAGCAAACTGATTAGGGTAGAACTCTGAGTGCAGTACAGGTTACATTGCAAAAGTTTCCCATGTACTAGCGTAATACTAAATAACTGTTAAGTGGTAGACTGTGAATGGACAGGCTTTACCTCCAGCAGCTGTGCTGGGCTGTTCTGGTGCATGGCAGGGTTTCACCTGGTTGGATTAGGTTCATCTGAAATGTTTTGTACCTACTCACGACATCACAACACGGCAAGACCATGTGCAATTGCAGCTGTGTTGGTTCTTATACTGTCACCAGGCTTTACATGGGGAGTTAAAGGAGGTACTAAACTGGGAAGATTTTTTTGAATGCAGTAGAGGCAGCACAATTCCTTAATCCCACTTACAGAGCTATTCAGACATATCTGTGTTGGCTATTCTATTTGGAGGGTGGCATGAGAATACAACCCACCAGAGAGAAATGCTGTCTTGTAAGAGGTGAGGCAGAGTATAAAGGGAGAAGCTGGTCCCAGAGCACTGTAAGATAAGCTTCTGTTTCTGTGAGGACCTGGACAGGCCTGCGATGCCAAGGCACTGATTCAGACAGCTCTCAGTATTACAGAACAAGGAGCATAGGAATGGTGCATTGCCAAAATAAATGTAACCAGTTATCTGCAACATCACCCACCCTTTGACAACTGTGAGAGTTTAATACTACTAGTAAAGAAAGGCTGTATTACTGCCCATCTTTTCCAGCCTTTGGATTGAGATTCCAAAGGTGTTTCTCAAAGAGATGCATTAGTTAAATACAAATTATTGAATGATGCAGAGATACCAAAGTGAAATGCGGTGGCCAGGGCCCTAGAAATGGCACACTGTGTCCTTCTGTTTTCTGAAAGGTACAGCCTCCATATCCTTACTTAATTGCTGGTGCTTGGCTCATGCTGGTCAACTATAATTTCTGAAGTTTTACACACAAATAACTTCATTCAACAACTCCTGAGTCTTGAAAGTTATTGTTACAAGGGCAAGCCCCATGCAGCACTGTTCCTATCAGGGACTTCCTTAGTTAATGCCAACAGGGCTGCAATTAATTTTTGTAATTGATGCTTCTCTTTCATAGTCTTTCAGTTTACAGTTGAGTGCTCCCAGAGCTGCTCTTCCTGCCTGTAAATAGTCATGAGTGATGCCTAGGCAGGGTTTGTGGCAACAGTGACAGCTTGTTGGCATTACGGTGAAATCCAATAAGCCTGTTTGATGTTAAGGTGATTCTATGATTTCTACTGGGCTCCCAACAATGAGATCATTCACTCATCCAGGATTGCATCGTACAAGCGAGGAGCAGTATTTAATAACGCCTGCCATTGCACTAAGCCGATAAGTGAAAGCAGACAAGGAAAGTGAACAAGTCCTCTTTAATGCAAAGGTGGATGTCAAAAGTTTGAGTTGAAAAGGATAGAGGGCTGTGGAAGGGAGGGAAAAGCAGTTCTGGAACAGTCTCTCCTTGTAAAAGCTTGCAGTCTGAGAACAAGAAATGAGTAGTAGAGAGTGGCCAAGCAAGGCAGAGCTTGGTGGAGCAGGGTCCCCAGGTAGAAGTGCCCAGCTACTCCTTTGGAAACCATGTGTCTCTTAATTAGCCCTTTGCTGTTTCTAATTTGTCAGGAGGCATCATGTCAGAGGAACACCAGCAGGCTGAAAACCTTGTTGTTTCACAGAGCTTTTAGATAATTTGTTAATAAGTGGTTTTCAACCTTTTAAGTTCTTTTTCCAGTGCAGATGGGAAACCCGTTCATGGTGAATTTAAGCCTGGTAACTTTTTTCCCCCCTCAAGAAACTCTTCAAAGTCAGTCTACAAACTGCTTAAGGGACCACAGACTACAGGGTGAAAACCACAAGATATGTTCAGGAAGAAGTTTCTCATCAGTCACAATGTGATTTGCTTGCACCAACAATTTTATTTTGAGCCTTGCAAGAGACTCAGCTTTTGAAATGATGATGCCATTTGAGAAATTCAGCCTTTGTTTCTCAAAGTGTGAGACCAGGACCCACAAAAGATTTAAGTTATTTGATCACAATTAAATGATACTTAAATATCTTTGAGGATCTGAGTTTAATTTTTTTTCCTGGATACAGAGGAAAAAAGCTTGGAAATGCTTTTCCATTAAGACACTCCGAAAACAAGAGCAAGTAATTTTAAATCATGTATACAGAGAATGGTTTTTAAGCTTTTGATGGAGTTCTGAGGGCATGGCTCCAAACAGAGTTGATAATAAGGCATCTATCAGTAAATTAACTCAGGTTAAAATAGGAGCCACAAACTCAAGTCTAGATCTGCCCTGAAAGATTGTGAGTTTCAGACAACAAGGTTAGACTGACAGCTGGGTTGAACTCAGTTATTCTAGAGAAACAGCAGTGTAACTGAGAGCACAACTGGCTCTTCGGCACTTGCTATCTGGCGCAATTAAATTATACAGTGCTGAAGACATCGTCAACAGGAAGCCATCAATCACTGCGAAGGAATTAAGAGCAGTGCAGTTGAAAGTGGAATTTTTTCTCAGCATTTATAAAGGACACTTTAATTATTTTGACAGCCTACTCCCTAGAAGTTAACTGTGAAAATGAAAACATTTAAACTATAAAAATACTCTCTGTGCATCTCAGTTCTGAATATACTTATTTCATCGCTTTTTCTGGATGAAAACCACCACTAATAACAATGATTTTTCACTCAGCAAAGCACCTTGACTACAGCTGTGCGGATGGATTAGGTCTAATCAATTATATACTCTTCTAAAGTGATATATTCAGTTCTTTGATTTCATGTTCTTTTGCAGACAGAAACCCTCCTCATGAGAGCGGAAAAGCGGGGCCTGTGTGATTGCTTTCGTGCAATACACTGAAATGAGCACTCGGACTTGGCCAATGGACGTTTATTCATTTTTAAAATGCTGTTCAGAATTACAGAAAGATACAGAGTGCAAGTTCTACCACACCGCAAGGAAAACGATTTTTATCCAAACAGGTCCAGCTCAGTTAGATAATTTCTGCTTTGATGTGTTTTATCATTACTGTATGCACTATTGCATCTGCTGAAATGTCAACAGAAGAAACAGTGCCAAAGTCTCGCTCATGGGTTTTATGTAAGGATAGCATCTCGCTTTTCTGGTATTTCAAGCCAAAAATTGTCCTTGGACTCTCAGGCCTACCCCTCAGCACATGTAGATTGCCATAGATCTGTGAAAGTCAGTGAAGTAGAATTCTTTAATATATTTATGGTAGAATGTGTCCCTAACATGAAAAGGAAGCTACTTTGCAATGATGCATAGCTAAACATTTACAAACAAGCAGTCATGGCTTTATATAGAAATTAATAGTTGTCACTGACTGCTTGGCAGTCCAAGGAAGGTATTTGCTCCCAATTGTATCAATAGTCCAGTGCACAGCACACACAGTAATCTGTATCACAATTTTAATTTCTTCAGAGCCACACAGTAGCTGTGATCTTCTTGGAGAGATTTATTAAGTATCTAATGCGATCAGTAACGTTTGTAATCACATGAATACTGCCTGGCAATTGAACTGATTGCGTCTGCCAAAATCTTCTGGAGAAGTGTCTTTCATTAAGCAAATCACATACTGGATTGAACCACTCAAACTGGCCTCTACAGAGAGTTTTGGCAGAGAGC